>JABMBR010000596.1:0-32425 GCA_018881525.1 Meteorus sp. PSUC_FEM 10030008
TATTTTTTTATTATTTTTTTATTATTATGTTTTCTTTTAATTTTTTTTATTTGTCGTTATGTTTCCTGGATTTTAGCTTTCACATAAGATTGACAAATCGCCGAATGAACTCAGTTCACTATCAATGCGAAACAATTAACAAGAACATCTTGAATTTTAAATTATGAATTTTCAATTTTGGTTCAACTTCGAAACAAATTTGATCAATCACAATTTCAATTCCATATCGCGGCAACTAGGTCCATTCATCGAATGATATTCCACAAATACGAAGTATTTTTAGCGTTTTGAAAACAATTTTATTTGAATCAATGAAAAGATATATCGAAGTCTCAAATGTTAAAATCGATGTACTCTTACGTTAAATTCCGAAGGGAGTAAACCAATCAAAGATTTTTTCAATGTAGGTTTTTATTGATTCAATCCGTTCGGGAACTGACTTCGTCGAAGCAGGGAAGTTCTGCACTGAATGGTGAATTTGTCGTGACTGCATCGGGATGCGGTTGAGCAGTTGTTTAAAAGCCATCGAGTGGAGTTTTCCGTGATCACCGGAATGTGTATTTTCCGGATTAGAATGATAAAGAATTCATGCATATAAAAATATTCGAGATGGATTCATTACAGTGAATTCATTATGAATTCATGGCTCGTGAAAATTCCATTTCGAAACAATTTTCTACAATGCTTAAGTCTGGGGAGCAGGCAGAAGCATATTTTCAACTATTTATACGAGACGACGAATTATTCAGACGTTATTTGGAAAAGTATCGTTGCATTTCAGAATTCCACAGGAAAAAATTACCGACATAATACATTTGAAAACCTTCAAACTGATTCACATCTGGGAAACCACTTCTGGTGGTCTGATCACGGAAAGTTTTGAGTTTTTCAGGATCGTTTTCCCTCTTGAGAAACGGAGAATTCTACGTCCTGTCTGTTACGTTGAATAGAGCTTGCCTTCCTGATGAGAAATATATCTTAAACGAATTTCTACGACCATTTTTGGCTGAGAAAAAACGTATCGAAGTTATGAATTTGGTCCCCCATTGGAAGTCGATGTTGCTGCACAAATCAACGTCTTCACATCGTTATCTCTCGGTTGAAAATCTTCGTAGAGACTTATCGAAATGAAGCGTTGCTCCACTATCGACTTCAACAACTGTATATCATGTTGAGCACGTTGCATTCATCTCTATCACACAGTCCATAACATCATAAAGCCATATGATCTACCCAGTGAATGACGATAAAATCACTCGCTATTTTCTCCACAATGAATAAAAATATTTCCTCATATCATAAACAGGTAAACTTCCTCCACCACAGCATAGAACATGAATAATTCCCATTCTCGTTTCATCATCCTCATAAAAAGAAATAAATTCCTTCCGTCTTCAACCCATAACAATCCCAAGATTCCATATCATCGTGAAACAAATTCAATCCACATCGCTCATCCCAAAATCGATTAAATTTCACAAAAGTACTTCCACATAAGACGATGAAAGTGTTCAAAAAAAAAACTTACAAATGAAAAACAATCATGATAATATTGAATAAATAAAGTAAGAAAGGGAAGTAAGCCTATCTCATGGCGTATCTCCGGGATCACAGAGCAGGTGAAGCATTTAAATAATATATCGAACAGGTGAAATGGCAGCTGTGTGTCTGTAACACGCTGTTGCTTTGTACACATACAACTACACCATAAACAGACAAAAACACCATGATCCTCATAAAAATAAAATAATCCCCCATTCACATTATTTGCATTCCCAAAGTATCCATCAGCTCTCGATAGTCCATCCATGACTCCACGAGTTATTCCACAAAAATTATTGCCATAGAGATAGAAATAAAAAAGTTGCGAGCCAATTGATTGAAACGATCTGGAAGTGCTGATAATACAAATTCAGTGTGTGTTTCAAAACCAATACGAACAATTGACAGCAGCATATGTCTATAGATAGAAAAGAGAAGAAACCGGCGTATAAACGAGGTTGTGGCAGAGATAGAAAGAAAAATACAGACAAAAACAAGAATAAAATAGTACGGTGGTTGGATGAACATTGAGCGTGTATAGAAGTGTATAGAGACGAAAGTTGAGTATAGAAGTAAAAGGGAAAATATTGGCGGCAGCAACGCCGACTCTCGTTGCAGCTGCGTTTCTACTGTCATGTCGACGTCCTCGTCGTAGCCGTCGTCGTCGTCGATTGCTCAGCAGTACAGCGGCCACAGGTATATCAAACCCTTGTGTGTGTGAGTTTGTGTGTGTCTGTATGCGTCTGGAGAGAAGGCCCTTTACCTCTCCTTCTATTCCACAATTCTCCTTCTCTATCATCACCACTACCACCTCTTCCGCGTGGTTGTTACTCCGTTTGTTCGTCCTGCGATTGCTTCTCTCTACTCAGTGTACAGAGAGCCGCGCGGCACGATGGATCGTTCTATTTTTATTTCAATATACAAACACAAAATCAACTCGGCCAATTGAATTTTTCATTATGTTACAATAACTCTGATTCATAAAAATATCAAACAATATCAATTCATATCCATTTATAGAAGTATAAAACAAACGATAAAGTTGATAACGATCAACATGCTTTTCACATTTTTCACTGTATTCATTTAATTGATTAATTCCTCTTGTTTTTGATTACTGAATTTGGTTTTCCAATGTTTGATTCCGATTATTTCTCATCGAAGTGAATTGGCCAAGAGGGATAAACGTATAGAGATAAGACCGATTAAGGGCGCGAGAGAGAGAGCAAGTTGGGAGGGGGCGAGAAAAGGAGAGTAAAGTGGCGTGCGCATCCAATTCTTAGTGCATTCGTGCGTTTTCGTTTTTTCCCGGTTTCATCAACGACCAATCTCATTTCTCCTTCCACATTATTTCGCGTTTGCCCCTTCTGATAAAACATTATATATATATATATATTTCCCCTTCTCTTTTCATTACACATATCTACTCATTGCACCATCACGGTCATTCCGCGGATCTTTTGCGACGGCCATATTATTTCGCAGGAATTAACGCGAGGAGATGTTGGTGGGGTCGTACACTGACGGAATTTAAACTACATACTTTTCATTTTTTTTTTATTATCACATTATTCTGTCGTTTACCTTCGTTCATGTATTATGAAATATGTTTCCATTGAATTTATATTGAATTCGTGGAATACGAAATAGTTTGGAATTATTTATTGAGGAGAATGAGATAGAATTTGTGGCTTCCACAATTGCTTATTGAAAATACCGATTCGATAGGTAGAATAAAATTTTTTATTATCTCAGAGAACAAAATAGAAACGGGAAAGATTATACTGTTGAATGTTTTATTTTCAATTCGCTTCTTGTGCCTTTTCTTGTTCTCTCATTCCTTCACTTCACTCTCCAGTGCCCTTTAATAGTAGATCGCTTCGCCGATTATATTCTCTCGCCATTCACGATTCGAGTTTATGTACAATGTGTATTTTGTGCATATGACAATTTAAATAAATTGTATTGTTTGCATATTTGTTCTGTGGAGAATTGTGGATTGCTGGTGAATTGAAATGATTGTTATTTGTGACATTTAACTTGTGTTATTTGGACAACGTCATTGAATCAATGAAATTTAGTGCAATAAATTTATAAAATTTTTACGAGTGACATGAGAAGTACGAACTGTGACATGATGGAAGACGCCATGTCAGAGGTAAGTGAAATGTATTAAAAATTCCTTCAAATTTATGTTTTACACGTCAATGAAATTGTCTTATCATATATTCATTACGTCATTTGAACATTGATTTATGAAACGTTCCCTCTTGCATCATTTGCATGAATGAACACATGAATAACTAAATTTCATGTACAAGAAATAGGTTCAGTTGATTTCCATTCATTTCAGCTTCATTTTTGCTCTGTTAATCATAATTTGAAACTCCCTTGTGTAATGTCACAAAATTATGATGGAATAAAAAAAAAATTATTCGACAATAAAAAAATAGTAACAGGATAATAAAAGTCACAAGTGTGCAAATTAATGATACATATTATTTACAAAATTATTTTACAGTAACGTCAACGTTCATAAACACGCGATGAAAATCTTGATTATTTCCATTTTCTTTTATTGCCCGGTAATATAAAACGTAGCATAGTGATTGAATTAATTCAGTAAAGAGAGGAGAAAAGTAAATTGGAAATATGATTCACTAGATTGAATCTCAACACGAATGAAATTCTCTTGCATTGTGTATTATACACTTTGGCTTCGGGCACTCTACCTATAATGGAATCACTTAATCAAACACAATTGAATTGCTGATTATATAATCATCCACCGAGACGTGAATTAGTATTTAATATAAAATTGTTCGGTAACATTTGAGGATTGTAAAAGTAATTGTTATCATTCGGTGGTATTTCTTTTGAATTATTTTCTATAATGCAGGAATGATCAATATAAAAAGTTGAACATTTAATTAATTAATGCATTAATATTCGTAAATTTTCGGGGATAAAGTTTGTTGAGAATATAATTAATGAAGCAATTAAAATTCTTAATGAGGTCAAGAGAGTGAATATACACACGAGAGATTACATGGAAAGTGCACTTCTATACATAATATCCGTCTTCTTCATTATATGTATGCATTTCACTGTTCATACTTCATTTAAATTTTATTTAAAAATTTAAATAACAATTATATACGTTAATGTTTGTTCGTACATTTTTTATTTTTTATTTTATCGTCGTCATGAATAAGATTATGAATCGCTTATTTATACTCTTCTTATTTTCTGTTTTATTCATGGGCTGCTTTATTTTTATTTCTTTTTTCCGCTATTCACAGTGTTGTATCGTTAAAAATGAAATTGTAATTTTTTTTCGTTATCGCTAATGAATTCCTTCCTTGATGTTGGGGTGGAATAATTTTAGTTGGAAAATATCTTGACAATTATAAGTTTAAATAATTTTACAAAACAAATTTGTATATTTCACAAGCTTTCGTGAGTTAACTTTCACTCCCACATATTACTTTCACAGTATATTGTTGATGTAGATGACGTTGTTGGAATAATTAATGAAACTTTGTAATGAAATTTTCCTCGTGAAATTGTATTTGTTTATAAAATATCCGTAAACATGATTCGATATTGGTTTGATGGTAAAAGTTATTTTAGTAAAAAATGTGAGGTTAAAATAGAATTTAAAATCTTATAAACCCGTGTTATAAGGGATTGTGAAGTTAGGTGAACTTTTATGGTGTCCCGGGAGCGTATTGCTCTGCTGCTACTGTCAACATCGATATTTATAAGACCCCTTGGCAATTTTTATACAGAAGGCGAAAAATTATTTGGGACCTTGGTAGGTAATAAAATATTTTACTTCACGTAGAAAACTTCTAGGGTTTACAATGATTTATATATATTAACCAACAGAAAGGTTTATTGTTCATTCGTGAGATGTCTTATTACGAGTAGGTCAGTAGGGAAAATTTTTCACTCTATTATATCTTGCCAAACAATTTTCATGACAAATTTTACAATTGCACAAGAAACATTTGTCGTAAAATATTGTGCGAGAATTTATGAACACCTCAATAGTTTTAATAACCATTTCAAGTAGCTACCCAGAATAATGAAACCACAAATCATTCCTCCATTTCTTACCATCATTTTTTCCACATCATTTGTTTTCCTAATTTTGTTCTGGTGATTTTCAAGGATACAATGATGGATTGTGGTGTTGATACGGAAGGTATTGATGCTCTTGGAAATTTATCCACTGACATATCCAACACAACATCATTAAGAGGTAAATCGTATAAAAAAAAATTCCATTTAATATGAAAAAAGAAATTTATTTACGAAGTATAGATAAAAGTTCTAAAATTAGCTCTGTCAGCCATGCTATAAATACTCACGCCTTCATGATCTCATTTTCCCATGAATAAGATACAATTGCTTGCAGAAAAAGCAAAATGACTGAGGGTGAGTGAGTGAGATGTGTATAAAAAAAAAATTAACGGCTACGATCTCGTTGTATGAGTGGCAACAAGATAAAATAAACAGGTACAGTTCCCATGGGACATTACTGGAACACAATTCCCATGGGATCAGTTGAAGAAGGAAAAAAAACGAGAAGAAATAACCGGCCGTATACTTTCTCCCTCTCTTCATCTCGTGCACATTAAATTTCTTTTATCCAGCATTATCTCAAATGTCCATTTATTCGTCGGCAGCTACCAATTAGTGTTCAAAGAAGTTTCATTAGTAATCGCTTTTTTGATAAACAATATTGGATTGGTGTATTGATCCGATTGATTTTTATTCTAGATGCTGCCGAGCGTTTGTTGACTCTCCTTGGTATTGATGAATTGGATGATGATTTTTTATCGTCTTCAGAAGACGAAGGAGTTGAAGTAGATCTGGATGACAATGAGGATGAGGATGAAGATGATGATGATGAATCACCGAACACTCGGTTGCTTCATCAATTGGCAGCGACATTGGCTGAAGAATTGAAATATGCACAATTACAAAGCAATAATTTAATTGGAAACAATAATTCACAATGCAATCGAATTATTGGTACGAGTGTAGATACTGATGACGAACAAATACAACGAATGGACGTTACTTTTGGTGATGATACACATCAAATTATTTATGGACAATCATCAACTATAGGGAATAAATTAAGTATTAATCATTATGAGAATTGTCAACAAGAAAAAAATGCGGAACAAAAGCAAGAAATACTTCAGCGGATATTGGACAATCAGACAACTCAATCATGGCATTGTAATGATTTTTCTGTGTCGAATGAACGATGTAGGATGGATGAATGTCGTCGTATAAACGATGGACAGAAAGATAAAACAATGGAAAACTCTGAAACGCAATCGCTATGGCTTGCTGGATGGGATTCATGTGCCACTGAAGCGGTGAGGTATTTAATTGACGATGAGGGTCTTGATCCAACACATCCCACAGTCTTGGCATTAAAAAGCCACTTAGAAATTCAACGAAACCGCACATTTCTTCAATATACCACTTAATGAGAAGAATGAGAACAAATATAAATAGGAATATAAATGAATTGATGAATGAATAATCAAAGTGACTTTGTAAAAGTTCCTTAAAGAATTTTTCTTTCTCTGTGCAGCGACGAAATTAATGAATGCATATTTTTTTTCTTTGTTCGTACGCTGGATCGTTACGAAAAGAAGAATAATGAAGGAGAACCAGAAGTAAAAACAAAGGAATAATTAGAAGAAAATGGAAGAATAACAAAATTGAAAATGTCTTCTTCCAAAAGTGACTGCCTGTTCTGTATTAGAAAAATTCTTCTATGAATAGCTGAATCAATTTCGACTACTGTTGTTAATGAGACGCAATAAGCGCTTGCACTGATGATGAAAAAATTGATCTAGTAAGGAACAAGAATAAAACGATTGATGAACTTTCATCAGAATAATCAATTGATAACTATCAACAATAAATTTCACGAAAGGGTCATTCATAAAACGACTACAGTTGTAAATATGTATATGAATCAACTTTAATTTATATGTAATACGAGGATGAACGAAAAAATCGTACCGACAGCAACATTGTATTGTTACTTTTACAATAAATTGCATAGGTAAACATACGCTTAAAAACATATATATAAATGAATATATATGTACTTGAAAAATAAAATCACGTCAATTGAATTGAATTTGGAGTGAGTATTAGTGTAGAACAATTTTTCCATAACGTGTCATAAATTGCCTTGTGTGGAACAATTTTTTCTTGGCACGCGACGGTTTCTCACCTTTCCTTCCTTCACCATCGTTCTGAATTGGAATGAAAAAATAAAAATATGCAAAGGAAACCAAAAAATTCGTATGTTGTCGTAAGAGAGAGAGAAAGGTTTCATATCTTAATGTGGTGCTTGGACTACCACACACACAATAATCGCGACGCCAATGAGGCATCTGGTGTTGGGTTCGTTTGTAGCAGCACATGCCATGCATCTGCTCTTGCACACACTAAAAGAGGGATAGAAAGAGAAACTGGACGATTAAGAGAAAGATAGA
This sequence comes from Meteorus sp. PSUC_FEM 10030008, assembly GCA_018881525.1. NCBI lineage: Eukaryota > Metazoa > Arthropoda > Insecta > Hymenoptera > Braconidae > Meteorus > Meteorus sp. PSUC_FEM 10030008. The sequence continues at coordinate 8,082 of JABMBR010000596.1, forward strand.
GCAAGCGAGTTAGAGCCCCCTTCGAGTACTTTTGTTGTCTTCAAAATATCGCCTGCTTTAACCAAAGTACAATGCGCCTGTTGCTATGCGTGCAATGACTGCTACTTTTATTTTATTTTTTATTATATCTTCGTTTCTATGGTACCGAAATTATCCCTCGACTGTGTGTTAATCACGGAAAGTTGAACTTCTACTTCAATTACTGAACTATTTCACAGTTTTTTCTAATATTCAACCCCAAATTGACGTAGGAGTACAGAATAATTTTTGCTTGCCAGAGACAATTGTTGCATCGAATTTTTTTCCCATCTTCATTTGCTTCCCCATTAACTTTTTTGTCATTGACTCAGAATCTTGACATCCTGTCGGCTTTACAAATGAGAATTGAGGTTTTGTGATGTGGATTTCAGAGAGCTGTTGAATTTTTTCTTACTTCCTGTGGAATAATTTTGGTTTTCTAATTCAATAACAATCAGATTCTCATTGAGTTTATTCCTAAATTCTACCAGGACAACTCGCAGAAATTTTTTCGATGCGATGAGACTCCAAGAGGAACCAAGTCGACTTCTTGATAATCGCACTGCGATATTTTGTATTAGAGTGGAACGAAGAATGAGGGGGAACAAAAAAAACAGCTGTCTCCTCCTATAGACAAACTACATAGCGACGATGGTATGTCAGATGTTGGAGATTTTTCACATGTCAGCTGCACGTGGGGGTGGAAGTACGGAAGGGTTTAATGTGCAGAAAGAAAAAAGATCAAACTGATTCTTGACTTGAGCTCAACTTTGGTAACGATGGGTAACCAGCAGGGAAACAAAGAGAAGGATCATGCCAATCCTTCATATTCCTAGCTAAAAATTTTTGAGATTATCGGGTCAGTGTTCTGTTATACAAAGTAATTTGAGGATAGAAAATATTTGAGGTGGGAAAAATAGGCATAAGGCCCCCAAATCAAGAATCTATGACGATCAGCACGAGCGCGCGTGCAACTCCCCTCATCCTCCCATCTCTCATTCCACTCCCACCTTCTTTCCGGGCAGCTGGCATTTTAAAGAATGAAAAAATTATCCACGACAACCAGCTGTCGAATTCTATAAAAATTTTCAAATTCATCGGCGCTGTTTATTTACAGTTCGTTGCCATAAAGTCGATGAATATTTATGACATTGCGATTTGGAAATTGACAATTGTGATATTTATAGTTAAACTCACTGGAGAAAAAAAATTTAGGATAATGTGGAATCAATTTGTATTTTATTAATGATCATTTTCCAAACTTGATTGATGATCGAAACCAAATTTATCCATCAGATAAAAGTGAACGATCATTTTTTTTGTCGTATGATGATTTTTCTCATTATTTGATGAAGATAATTTTAATGAGGGTCCGTACGTGAGATTATTCGGAAGATCAAATAAGGCTTAAATATCTTCATGAATAATTATTGTAATTTTTCGGCAAATGATTCGATCTATAAAAAAATTTAATGTTGATGGGGGCTGATTCGGAAGAGAATGATGTTGAAGTGGGAGGAAAGAGGGCAGATGTGTTTCCGGCAGCTGGTGGGTGATGAAGAGAGAGCATGTTCACCGCACTACCCTGTCTGCCACACGTCTACCTTTATTGGGACATGTGCGCCTTGTTACTACAAAAATTGTCAAGACATTGAGACAATGAAGGACAATAAAAAAATCACAAATAGTTGTCTTACAATGGTGGTTGATATTGTTATGAAAAAAATCTTCTTTCACATAGATAAAATTTTCTTTTTGATAATTTAAAACGACAATATTTCAACTGCTAAACATAAATTGTGAAGGAGACAAATCATGCGTTCAATGAATTTATATTTCTCGTTGTGCTGTGACGTTCAGACGCAGCAATTCAGCCAATTTACTTGATTCATACAATGTGACTGTATACCACCAGGCTATCCCCTATACCTACACAAACCAAGCGGAGCTCGCTTAATTCGATCAACGTTCGCGACCTGGGGAATGTGAATAAAAGAAACCAAAACCGTTTCTAGAAATGTTCATGGTATTATTATATTTATAATACACTGTGACCTTATATAAGTACGTACATATTATATAATATATACAAACCGTCCCTGTATCTCATGGGGGGTTGACTCCCAATGAATAAATATTGACAATCCCACAGGAAAAAAAATTGTTTCCATCTGTAAGCCATAAAAATTTTTCATTCCTGCTCTTCGCCGTATCAATTTTCTTTACTGCATCAATTAACAATGAAAATTTTTTAATCATAGAGGTAATAAAAAGATTAAATGGCTGATTTGATGAGTTATGTGATGCATAAATAAATCCTCTGAGAATTCAACAAAGACCAAATGACAGAACACGTGATAAAAATATCAACAGCAAATTTTTGGCTTTTTTTCTTTCTTGTTTTTGCCATAACCATCCACACGTTTTTGACGAAGGGTTGAGTCAGGTCAATGGTGAGAAAGAATTCACTTGAAGAAGAAAAAGGAGCAAAAATGTTTTCGTCTGCCCTTCGTTCGTTACAAGCGACAAAAAAAACACACGAAATATTGTTGTGTATTGCGTGTATATGTGCATACCGGTAAACTCTGTTGTTGGGCTAGAGCAATGCAAGGGGCGAGGGGAATTCTTCCATCTGGCCTCCACATGCAATCAACAGTCGTCTCGGGAGAGGGGGCGTCGCGGCGCGACCCCAGCTGATATTACCACCACCGTCGTCCCTTTTTCTCGGAGTTGAGTCCGGTTAGTAACTCTCTGTCAGTGTACGTCAACCTCCGTTGCCATACTTGTTACCAGTTCGTCCATTAATGTGTCATAATAATCTTCCCCGCCAATTTTAACAGTAACGCAATTAGGAACAATTGTCATCATCGTGATCAAACTAATTGGTGGAGTATATACAAATTCTTTATAATATACAAACGGAACAATAAACAGAAGAATTAAAGAAGACAAACTGGAAAATCGAAGAAGGTAATTTCATTCGACATATTTTTCGAATTTATTTCGTAAATATTTTAATTAACCTTTGAAATTGAGAGAGAGCATTCGAAATGAGATTTGTCCAAGTCACTTTTATGATTTCAATCAACTCTATTAAATTTATTTTGCGTCAAATGTTTCTGAAATTTAATGTGAAAATGTTGCATTAATTGTTCCATCCGCTATCCCAGGCATTTTTTAACAGTAAAAATTTTATTACTTTTATAGCAGTTAAAAAAAGTTAAGCAATTCAGGTCAATTCCGTTATATTTTTCCGGTAATTGAATGTATTCAGAATGTGATTCGCAAGTGTTTCAAGAATTTTTTTATTATACATTTTATAGCAGGCATTTTTTCACTCTTTACTTTATCGTGTTTTATGTCGGTATGAGTAGACGTGTTGGTGTTTCAATTGATAGGGTGATTCCGGGGTTGGGATTTTCTCTGTTAGTTAATGTTTCACCCTATGCGCAGTATTGATTTCAAATGGAGGGGTTGGGACAGTTGTATTACATGATAGTATATGTCTAAAGCACTTCCTGCAAACATTGAACAACATCCAACAATATAATGCGAGGTATAATAATAAAATGATAATTAAATTCTCAACTTGCCGCCTTTTACTAATTCAATTTTGTAGTTCAATTAGAATCTATTGTCATACATCAGGTGGAACACAATAAATCAATTCAAGGGTTCATAAAAATTTGATTTCATTGACATTTTTCATTTTAGATGATTCCTGAAACGCAAAACGCATGTCAGGCAACGGAGTCGACATTAACTGGACAGGAAGTTGAGGATAAGACAAGAAGTCGACCGGATGAGGAAGCGGTAACAACAATCACTGCATGGAAACAATATCAGAAATTTGTTGAATTAGTTGAATCACGTGGCATTGAATACAATAAAAAATCTACGATTGAAGCAATGTTTCGTGGTAATGATCTCATTTATGCTAATTCACGATGAAATAATTATTATAAACGCGTAATAGTTCATTCTCATCGTCATTTTTTTTATACAGAAAATAATTATAACGAATAGCGTGAAAATGAACGTGAGAAAAAAAATATTACACAACAGATTGATTAGTTGTTTACACTGATGAGTGAATATAATTGATTTAGGGAAATTGAAGACGAATAATCAAATAAATATGTGGCCATTAACAAATGAAGCATAGGAATGAAACGATACCAAATGTCGTGTCACTAGTCAAAGGACATTTATGTAGTTATGTATGTTCTGTATGCAAGCAAAGACTCTAGTTAATTATTGAATGACCAAACTGAATATAATGGGACAGAATGAAACTCAGTAATTAGATTTTATTAATTAATTTTAATTTTTTAGTTATTACTCCATTTGATGCATAATTGCTGGGGGAATTTAACACAATCTCCGATACAGCTATGCTCAATCTTGCCAACAAAATACTCAATAGTTCTCAGAGTTTACAACAATGAAAAACAAAAATTACGATAGATAGAAATATTGACTAATGTGAATTATCGTTGAGTCCTTATAAATTATAGCAATTTAATAGTCTGGGGAAAGAAATTTCCCCTGGAGTATGAACATTAATTTAACAAATAAGATTCGTACACAAATATAATTATATCTAGTCCAATTGATGATGAATTTAATTAATTAAATAAAAGGAGAAGTGAGGAAGAGATTTTTCTTCAATTCGACTTCTAATTGTCTTTGAATTTATACCATGTGAGGTTAAGTGAAATAAATAATTCCATTTGTGTTTATGATAAGAATGGTAACGAAAAATTGATGGAGGAAAAAAAGTTGGAATGAGATTCTATAACAAATAAAGGCAATAATGATGAATTGAACATATTTTTTCGTGCGTTACAAATATACCTTTATTAAACAATTATTAATTTTCTACTATACTTTTTAATGTATACATATATGTATTATTTGTTTTTGTTATCATTTTCAACAAGTACAGCCTGTATTAATGTCTTGAATTAATAATTATTTCTCGCCAATATAAGTACACGATCAAATCTTGTAATGAGACCAGGGGATTTATTATTCATTCACTTTTTTATTTCAACTGTCGTTGCATCTCAATTTGGATACGAAATTCCATTTGTAAGTTTTCAATTCTATACATTAGATTAATTGTAAATGGTATTTGATTAAAATTCTCATATCAATATACAGAAAAATCTCAATAGCTCGCTAAATTCATTACGTTAAATCATTTTTAACATTACATGAGTGACTTAACTTAAAAATATTCTGTTTAAAAACACATCCTGGTTCAGAACTATTTCATTTTAGATATATTTATATGTATATATCATATTGATCTAGAATTCAGAAATACGCATCAAGCGTTGCTCATTAACTATATCAATTCATTTTCTCTACACATCATACTATTCAATAATAATAATCTCATGATGGAATAACACATAAGACAATGAAAATTGAAGTTGAATACACACACATTTTTTTTATTCTAAAATTGCATAATCCAAAATAAAGGAAAGAAGACACGAATAATTACCCCTAACCTAGAAAAAGTTTCAAGATTTATACCTAAGCCTAAAAATTCTATTAAGCCCCTTCCTAATTCTCACTATTCATCAAATTTCTTATCTTCACGCACAATTTTATATACGATCGCTCTACTATTTCGATAATACTTTTTATGTCGACCATAATTTTTCGTACTTATGTGAAATACTACTAGATTAAGATACATGTGAGTCAAAAGGGACCCGATGGATACAAAAAAAATGTAAATTCAAATAATAACCGGCACCATTAATGATTCGGACATTTGCGCTTGAGGAAAAAAAAATGGGTCGCACGAATTACGAGACACATCATGGAGATATTTACGGAGGCGTAAATTTTCTATTTAAATGCGCTATTAAGTTGTCGTTGACTAACATTCATATTCATAAAATAATAACCATCGTCATAATAGTTGTGGCAATAACTGAATTAATAATTTCATCGATGGGCTGACAGTGAGATTAAATATTTCGTTTCATGATGGCATTATGTCTAACTCTAAAACACTCTCGGCGCCAACACGCAAACCCGCCTCACTTTTATTAATACGCATCGTGTCCTTGAGCTTTTGATTATGTTGCGTGGCGGAAGGATTTCTCGGTAATGTCGCAATTGGATTTATTTGCCTCATTCTTTGTGGTTTATCACAATTATCAATATCATTCTCTGACTCACTATTGTGCCGTCGTTTAGGTGGTCCATCGATATTATTCAATTGTTTGATATCATTCAATTCACGATCTTCATTGGTGATTGGTACAGTTTGCATCGATACAGTATTTCTACGATTATTAAATAACCCACGCGGATTCAGTGTGACCTCACGTGCTGAGCCAAATCGTTTGACATTCAACGTCGATGGGCTATTCAAAAAACTCACATCAACATTATCATGAACGATATTATTGTGATTATGCTCGGTTGAATCATTAGGGATACGTTTTTCTATTTTAATTTCAGTGACGGTGTTGCGTCTAATTAATAGATCCGGTGCTGCTTCAGGTAATGGCTCTGTTGCTAGCGGTGGCCATTTCAAACTCTTACGCATATCACGTTCAATAGCTAAATATTTTTTCTTTGACTTATCAATATTGTGCCACCGATATCGCAATTTTCTGAATACCAAATATTCAACAAAGAAATGCTCGACAATGAGTGAGATAATAAAATTCATAACGCCATAACCGACAAGCATAAAACGGAAATTTACGTCAATTGGTAATTTCAAATCGAACTTTTCTATTAACCATGTCGACGGCCATACTGCCAAGTAAACGGAAAATAATGTCATGAGAATGAATGACGCTAACAAACCATAATTGGTAAAGATTGACTTACGATACGGATGACCTTTTGAAAATACAATTGCCAATGTGATATATTGCAATGTGCTAACAATAAATATCGTATAATTTTCAAAACATCCGTCATTTTTCGAATCACCTAATGACGTTATATTAAATGGCACGAACCATTCATGTTCACGTAAATGCCATAAACTTGTCGATTGGAAGATTGTTATGATAATCATTTGCAGAAACAAACTCAGAATTGGTGATAATGATATGAGACTATTCAATGGCGGTGTTTTAACCAATGGACCATCGTAGGCTTCCGTTCGTCCAAAGAAGAATGCAAATATTGAAATAATGAATAAATCAATGTATAAAAATTCATAATCGGTTAAATTGGATTCAATACCGTACAGTAACATAACTGAAATAAATTGTGTGAGTGAATAAGCTGCCATATATTTAAAAATGCCAAATGATGTCACTAGAGCGGCGCGACCTTCGCGTATAACTGAAAGTAAACACGATATATTCGTTTCACGGCTCGTGAATGGCGATGCAACTGAGGACTCAGTGTCAGATAATGAAATACCGGTATGAGCGGCTTTTAATGCACCACAATCATTAGCACCATCGCCAACCATAGCTACATAATAACCCAGTGATTGAATTTCCTGTACCAATTGTTGCTTTTGGTCAGGCGACATTCGGGCAAATATTGCACCTCGCGTTGTTATTTTAGGCAATAATTCAGGATAATAATGCTTGATCATGGCCCATGTTTTGCCGGTCAAGGCGAAAACATATTTATTATTTGAACGTACATCATCTGATAAATAATTATCGCCATTAATTGGTATATTTTTATCAAATGATCCACTCTCAATCGTTTCTAATGATGCGACACTATTTAAATCCGTCATTTCACTTATAATGCTGTTCTGACCATTAGGTGACATTGGACTCTGTGGACCATTGCTACGTGTGAAATATAACTGTGGTTTTGTTTGATTTTGTTGCACAACAGCGGCCACAAGAATTACCGGCATTTCTGGTTTTAACATATCACAATCGCGTGCCACCGACAATGCCGTTAAAATATTATCGCCTGTTACCATGACAGTTTTAATACGAGCACGATTTAAAGCCTCAATAACTGGCGTCGTTTCTGGTTTCAGACGATTCTCCAATATAACAAAACCCAAGAAGGTTAAATCCGTTTCAACTACCTCACGACCAATGCGCTGTACCTTGGCATAAGTTAAACGTTTTAGTGTTCTATGACCTAACGCAATGACACGATATCCTTCTGACGTATATTCTTGGAGAATTGATGCGAAATCATGCGGAATTGATTCTGGTTTGGATAAACTCAAAATCATTTCTGGGCTCCCTTTACAGTATAAATCATAAGAGTTCGCTCCCAATGTTCTGGTTATCACGCTCATACGCTGTAAACTTGATGTGAATGTAAATTGTCTTACAATACCAATTTCCAAGCCCTGTTCTGCCAATTCAGCATCTGACGCCGCGATATTATTCAGCGATAAATTCTCCACTTCAGACATTATTGAACTTTGTCGTTTCGGTGAAATTCCCACAGACATTATTTCATGGTGTGGCGTTTGCAATAATTTTGAATTTCGGGGTGGTCGAAGAATTGTCGGGAACATCATTGAGAATTTTGTATTGTCCGATACATCAGGCTCCTCCAATGACCAGGCAGTTGATTCAAACATCTTTAGATCCAACGGATCGCCAATCAATTGATTATCAATAATTGTTATTCCATGACACGCAACCATGCCAAATAAAATATGGGAGGCAGGTAATGAAGTAATGTCCTTAGTAGCTGATTGGAATTTCTTGTCCGTAACAGACACAACGCCCCACATATCCAAACCATCTTCGGTCAATGTTCCAGTTTTATCGAAGCAAATACAATCAATTGAACCCGATACATTAATGGTACGTGGACTCGTGCAATAAATTCGTTTTTTCTCCAAACGACTTTGGGCAACGAGTCTACCAACAGTCATTGCTGCAGGTAATGCTGGTGGTACAACCACAGTGATAAGATCAAGTACTTCCAGTGTGATACGACTGGGCGAAACCGCACGCATTGCTTTCGTGACAATTGTGTAGATAACACCAATGCTCGCGATACACGCCAGCAATACAACAAATTTATATGAATCTTGTTCAAATTTGAAATCAACTGGCGGTGGATACATTATTGAACGCACTAATCCACCTTTGCTGGTATTGAATCCGGTTCTAACAACAACAGCCAATACTTTCTCACCACCGAAATAACGTGTTTGAATTATTTTCGTTCCGCAAAATAGCGTATGACGTGCATGCTCTTTAGTATCATATGTTACTTCATTACTTGATGGTAATGGTGTTTTTGTGACAGGTACAGATTCACCAGTTAACATAGACTCATTCAAAATGCAATTACCAGTGAGTAATACTGCATCACATGGCATTAAACAGCCGTGTGGTGGAATAACGAGGATATCACCAGGTACGAGACGTTCCGCAGCTACAGATTCAATTTGCCCTGTTGCACGATCACGCATCACTGTCGCTACATCTGATGAATGAACTGTCGAACGTAATTTTAATTGATTCTGCAAAGGAGAAAGAGTAAGAGGTTGTCTACAAATTATGTTCGTTCATTTGATTATTCTCATGTTTACTTACACTGCGCGTTTGGAAGACTGCCATTGCGATACCGAATGATGACATTGATAATATCACTATGGCATAGTGATAATAATCATCAGCAATCCACAAAAAAAAGCTGAATATTTGGAAGACATAAAACGGATTCAGAGCTTCTAGGGCAAGAAGTTTCAAGTAGCTCCTCACTGGGATAACAATTCGGTTATTTCCATATACGCTTCGTCTATAGGAAAATGTGAAGAGAAATGGGGTAATAAGTTGGAGAGATTTAGAAACTATTAAACTGTTGTGAGTGTTATTACCTGAAGAATTGCTCTTGCGATGACAAACCCATCATTTGATGTAATGTTGAAGTCAGAACACCGATGTCCAAACCAATCAGTTTCATGAATTCAGATCGCTCTGTATCCCAGATGTATGTCAGTTTCTTACAATTGAACATAATGATGGAGGGCACCTCTGTTGAAACAATATTAATTAGTCATTTAGATCATGAAGACTCAGAGAGTGAATTATTCCCCCTGTCCCTCATTTACAGTCCGTCATCTACATCTTCCAGTATTTTTTAATGTTCTCCTGAAGAATGATGCTACAATTATTTGAGTGCCGAGACATTTTACGATGCATGAGAAACGACTGATGATACAATAAACTTAAGATTTAAAGAGGAAATATGTAAAGGTTGAAGTGATTACTCAGCAATTGCGACTTATTAACATAGAAAAAATTGTATTCATAATTGATTTACGTTTGAAGTGTCCTCCATGAAGATGCAGCGATAAATTCATTGGCACTTCATTATCAACAGTAACACCTTCCATATCATTTGGATTTGATGACACAGATTCCACCCAAGGTTCTTCTTCATTATTAACATTATTACTGCAAAAAAAATAAAAAAACAAATTAAACAACTGTACGCATAAAAATTATGTAAATTATGATTTGCCTGCATTTATTTTTGAAATTCTTACTAAACATCTTTCGCAGTCATAGTTCTCAATTGTTTAACATGATAATGAGCATGTTTCCCTTGAAAACGCTCAATTAGTAAAACTGTATCAGCCTCATCGAGCGAACACATGGAGTGAGTTGAACGCAACATCAAGTGTGGAAACCAATGGAATATTAATCGTAATAGCCCACAAGTGAGAAAAACAAAAATCCAGGTTATCAGTGTATAAATTTTGTTACGTCGATATCCATATATCTCCATTTGATCCTCATCACCAGGATTTATGTACTCAACGCCATTTTTTAAGTGAAGGAGGCCATTGCCACGAGTACCTGAAACACATCATGATAAAATTTACTTCAATCATTGCTCATGTCTTCTCCTATTTATAGTATGCGTTAATAAAAGCAGTCCATTAATTGGGGTAGATTGGTGACATGCGTTCCAACACAACGACTAATGTTACAAAACAATTTAGAACACTCATCATCCCATCATTCTTTTGTATTGTCATAGCGTTGGACTTTGGAACAGGGTTTAGACACTGATGAGATATTGGGAGAACATGAGTAGTTGTAATAAATTTCACAAGAATAAATTCAATATCAATTAACTGTTGTGTGTGCTACATTCCGACTTATATTCTTACCCTCAAGAAGTTCTGTCTTCTGTTCCGACTGTTGTTCAACATTATTCGTTTGATTACGATTGCTAAAAGCATTGTAAGCATTCCTGGCAAAGCTCAGATTGAGTTTTTTCGGTGTTGCTGGCATGATGAATAGTTTTATTTCTCTATTTAATTTCTATGTGAATTGTTGTTCAGTAAGCAAGAGCAGATATTCCTTTATTTCTTCCAGAATTTTTTGTAGATGATTTTTTATTCTTAAATTTCTTTACGTTCTTGATAATATATCCTTGATTATTAAGTACCACTAAGCACACTATTTTTATTGTCCTTCAAAGCCTACCAATGCTTCTATGTTTTCCTTTCTTTCTTACTTCTTTCTTATCTACTGCTATTTAATTACACTCAACATCATGTAGGCAAGTTCATAATATTATTGTGTATATTTTTGTTTCAGATTTATTTCGTGGAAGGAGACTTGAATGATAAACAATGATTGAGAACGTGGATGATTTGTTGACACTGGATTGTGGCTGAATGGTTCGTTCTATTTATTCAGTTCAAGTTTGGAAATTGTGATATTCGAGTGTATCAATCAGATATACTAAATGCCGTCTGCTACCGACACCGGTGGCCCGCCATCTTCGGTAATCTCTTCTTCAATGTTCCACTGACAAATACCATTACCGATTGAACAATAATTTGCATTTGGCTGACATTGAAATAACACTCCCCAACGTGATTATAACTGTGATCAATCGATAATTCGTAAAATGTTAAATTTATCCGTTCGTTATGATATAACAATTGCGGCGGGTGCTATCGCTCTGATATTGTTGCCGTTGGCTTCAATAATGTCTCGTGTCAGTCGCCAGGATCGGTGAGCTTTCGCCATCCAATTCGTGGCGTTATCACTGCCCTTTCAGCGTCGCTCATACCTCGTTGCAATCCAAATTCACTTGCTATCCTCGTTGACTTTGATGTTGAATTGTTATCAGTAGGTATAATTCCAACGTTGTTTATTCGTGTTATTCCGGTATCAATTCGATGACGTTTTGCGTTAATGCGTTGTGATTTAACGCTGCCAATTGCCAAACTATTATTCACTTGCCACCCTTGTTCCTTTACGTTCGATCTCAAATACATTACGGGTTGTAATAAATATCGGTGATTGCCGTATCGTTTCGTCGCGATCGGCAAGATAAAAAAAATTATGAGATTATGTATGTTGAGTAAAAAAAAAATATTAGAGATTGTTTATCGATGACACAATTGACACAGTGTGATGGTGATTTAACAAGTCCCGCAATTTTTTTTCCACGTCTACTTTACCGATAGTAGATGTGGTCAGTGTCTATTTTTTTTTCTATACTATAAATTATTTTTCCCCTCTTTTATTTTATTTAGACGTTCTGAGTAGTGTTGACGAATTTACACGATTGGGGAATAGTCACGATGTTATTTATAGTAATGCAATGATGTCTGGTATCACCTGGCACACGAGTAACCGGACACCAATCGCGAATATTTCGTGGAATCGATCAATAAGATGAGGAAATAATTTTTTTTTTACTCTTTTGCACAATAATATATTGATACTGTGGCACACACTCGCGTATGAGATTAATCACAGACACAGGTGTGGCTCAAAAACGATTGATTGTCCTATTGTGGAAAATTTATTTCAACGTTGATAAATATCTCGTGATTTCAAGTTTATAAATAGACAATTCTCCACGGGAAAAAAGAAATACTGACAAAAATGATAACTTTCCGCAGATTCATTAAAATAATTAAAAGATCTGTCTTTGTTCTTTTTATGTTTTTACCACTCACACTTTAGAGGTATGACGTTTGACGAGTTGACGAGATTTAATACGTTTTTGATGTTACAATTTATCATGCAACACAAATACTTCGTGGAGTTGTATTCAGATAGCTCGCTTAAACGATTCACCCTCCTCGGGACTTCTAAGTACAGAGAATACTGTGCAATAGTTCATACCCAACATTTTATGCATACTGACCGAAATAACGAAACCAAAGATGATTGAACAAAAAGGATAATAATTATTTTAGCTCGATAATCTCCCACTTCTACTACTTCCCCTTCACCTTTAATAACAATAATATCAATACTCTATTAAATGTTCATTATCACCCATGAATAAAATGCGATTAACACTGTGAATGCACATCTGTGCGGAGAACCGAAAAAAAAAAATAAAACTCTTCACAAATATTTTAACCACGCCGATATTTTTTTATTGATGAATATCGCAATAAAATAAATTGAATTGGTATGGGACAGGGCGGCGAAAAAAAACCTTTTTTGTTTACAAAATATTTCTACACTTTCACACACGCGTTTTTATTTTTCGTTTCTTTTGTTTTCAGATTTGTAATATCTAATCGATTTGAATAATAATTTTGTGATTACTGTGCTCACTATCTGCAAACACACAGTTGTGACGTCGGCATCGAGGTACGTTCTCGTTCACTCGACTACTCCGAGCCCGGTTATATGATTTCCAATTTCTTGAACGTTATACCCCGCATAACCCCGCAACATCCGTCAGATCCCTTTTGCGGCGAAAGAGAGTAACGCGCGTGCGCGCCCCCTGGAATGACGAGGATAGCTCGTGTAGGCACACCGACTTGTTTGCTCTCTCACTTTGTGGCAGGGGCTTTTTTTTTCTGTTTCAACGACCACACACTGATTACCGATGTATTTTGGCAATGTGAGAAGTAACCGTGCAAACGTAATCGTCTCATTAAATATATGAAACAAGAGAGAGTAGGGAGTGAAAAAAAGAATGGGCTGCTTTAAAGATGGCGATTGTCAATGCATAATATAAATAGAGATGTGAATGTACACAAAAAAAAACTTCGTGAATATATGTTGTCTCTTTGTATTGGGTGTTCGGTCAATGCGCGCGCGCACGTGGTCATATTCCACTGTTGTACTACGATCGTAGACGCGTGACATCAAATTCTTTACCTGTATTATATATATTTATGCACAGGAATTTCTATTCTACTACATTGACGTATATGACACGATTTCCATAGATTATTGGATCGGCAAATGTAGGTTCCATGACGTCAGCACGTACTTATGATTCTATGCAGTGAGAATAATTATTTGAGGAAAGAATTCTCGGTAATTCGAGTGTGTCATCATTTTGTGAAAAGATGAATAATCTTGCAACAGTTGGGACAATTATGATTTTTTTCTTATCACAGAAAATTTACTCGAATAAACAAATCTCCCTAAATATTTCACTGTACATAATTTTCTATTCTCCTTGACGGTAATTACACCTTGCGTTGAGTGGATGTTGATTATTTTTCTAATATTTATTTAGATACTACTACAAGGTATTTTTCGTTACGAATATGAATCTGTCACTATTCAGATAAATTCTCAATTAGAACCGAATTAATTCAAGAAAATATCTTGCAATGCTCAACATTTATTCTCTTTCTTGCCATGTGACTCCTCAATGCTATTCAATACATGTTTACACTCTTATTCTCCCCGGTATGAAATTTGAGGTTAGGAAAGTGAGCACGTGGTGGCGGGCACACTAATAAATTGTGCCGTGAATGGTTCTGGGAATATACACAATGAGATTACGTTCACTATTATATTTGATACACGTTACATCGATATAAAGTCACTAACGCCGCCGGCGGGCACGGACCCACACACGAGGTAACGCGTTGTGACTCATTTGTATTGTCCCACCGCATGATATACATACAGCCAACATCTATAATCACATATGAACACTTTCATGTATGTATTATACATAAACCAATCATATGTTGCGTGTATGTGCTTTTATGCTGCGTTGTTAATTATGCCATGGGTATTTAAACACGCGTCGTTGCACCTTGTTCTGATCTATCATGCATGTGAGCTTTCAGAGTGTGCTAAGAAAATGAAAGCAGAGTCCGCCATCATTATCATTTTTTTCACCAATTTGTAGGCAATTTATTCTCCAATTATAACTCCTTGTCATTTTATGATGAGAATAATTATTCGGATGTTTTCTTTTTGTTTATTTTTATTTGTTGAAGAAAATTCTGTATCAACTCATGAAAATTTGTTGGTAATTTAAATTTGGCGCACTCATTCATTCATGTAGGCATATTACACTCGTGTTAATATTAGTAAATTTATTTAGAGATGTCGAGGAATGTCGGGTCAATGTCTAAAAATAAAGATGAGATGTATATGATTACAATGAGCGATGTCTGGGGGAAATGCAATTCATTTATCTTAATTTAGAATTTGCGGATGTTAAGAATTTTATTTGAAAACTCGTAGGTATATAAACGAAGACTAATGTGAATTTGTATACAAAGAAAATATTATAAAAGGCATTAATGGAGGTACTTCACGGATATTTCAACACGTGAATGTGGATAATTAATTCTATTATATTATTTTCCAATTATGGGTATTGTCCAGACGACTTTGTGGCGCCACGACGTTAGGGCAGTGAATGCTAACGGAGAATATATTGGGATGTGAAAGTGTATTTGGTTCTAAACATCAATTAGTTTTCGGTTCCACGTCATTTGGAGGGGAGCGACATGAAAAACAATATAAAAAAAATAAAAGAGTGTTGTCTCCTACTTGAGATCGAAAAATTTTCAGTTACTAACGTGATACACAAGTCGATCGAAAATATATTGAAAAATGTGTCATTTTATAATTGTATAATTGCAATGAATTCTGAATTCATTTCCAAGGTAAATTTGAGAACACTTCTGGCGTATAATTTGAATGTGAGATTTTTAAATAGACTCTGTGTGCGATAATGCAAACGATTGTGCAATATTTGGTACAGAGTGGTTGGGTAATATTGACTGAGAACAAAAATTTTAATGATAGTCGTTTCATTATTAGTTTCTGATATACGGAACTAATCTTTCGGATAATTGAGAAGTCGTTAAAGATAAGTTACGATAACAATCTGTAGTGGTGCAATCGAATCGACACAGAAATCTGAGGAAGAAACACTGTGGAATTATTTAATAATACTTAGGAATTTTCCTGTTCTTTTTTCTTCTTCTTCTACAAATTTCTTTTCTATCTGTATTAGCATTCTCATAATGTCCCTGTTACGTTGATACAAGTACAATTTGTTTTCGTCCAATATTAAGATGAAAAATTACATAATTGTTGATACAACTTAATAGAATTCATATTTTTGATCAAGAACTCAATATGAAAATCACAGCAGACCCATTTCCATAATGGTTAGAACAATTTTATCGGTCACGTACCCTGATAACGAAAGCTGTAGTCAAGGTTAAAACCCCAGTTATTATATTATCATCTATCTTTTCAATTTAACAAAAGCATTGTAAAAAGGAAAAATTTTCCTGCAATCATCATCCCAATATCACATCCACATCTAAAATAAATGCCAAGGGCATAATTTCTTTCGTCTGTCAGCACAGACAAAAATATAATTGAAATTACGAAATTAATTTCGAATTATTGGTCAGTAAAGTGACACATCATCAATTGAATTTTTGGAACATTTCCGTCTTTATCATACACTGAATTATTATATCTCATATTTGAGTTGAATTATCATTTATCTCCTTGCAACTAATGCACGGGGTCATGTATTTAAATATACATACACATTATATCCACTCATAGAAAGTTCTCGAGACATAATGTCATTGAGTAATGATTAATCAACATGCATTTGCATAAATACATATCCATACATTTATCCACTTAAATTCCCCAATAATAAAAAATTATAATTTCACACTCAATTGAATAATCGACAATACTTTCACATACAAATCTGTCAATAATAAAATGCCACGAATGAAGAAGAGAATAGAATAAATAAAAATATTTTACCATCCATAATATCCATGTTGAGATTTCAATGAAACACTTCTTGCACAAAAAATGAACAAAACAGAATTTCAATCACGTCACACAACACATAATGACAATGCACACAATATATCACTAACGAAATGTTTATAAAAATATATATCAAGATTTTTACTTGTTTCTATAATTGAAATTTTTATTTCAATTGTGAAAATAGAAACGTGAAATTATTACTCGTGTTCCCCTGATGGCGTCACGGCATCAGCATTTAGTTGGTGATAAGCCGAAAATCCGTTCGCCATTATGGGAACTACATGTTATGGATGAGTTTTTTGAAAGGAACCGATATGCGTGTCGCACGCAGATCACGTTCTTGTACAACTCAGTTCAAGCGGCAGCACGCAACTCAAAATACTGAAGGCGTCAGCGGGCCCCAACACGACAGCACAGACGTAATGCTCTATCCTACCCACACTTTATTTTCCGTAGATATCGTTTTGAATGTTTGCAGGGGTCATCCCTACCTAATGAACAATCAACCAATCACACAAAAAATCATTCCGTTGATGCCTGTCCGTTCATAGATATTATTTGTACAATGCCCATTCATTTTATTGTCTATCCAAAACTTCATTCTCATAGAACTAGGCTTATCATCGTTTGATTGGTTAAGTTTTCGATGGGGTAATGTAGGGGGCAGTTAATGAGTAATATTAGAGTGGGGATGCTTGTCTGATATGAATATTGAAATATCAAACTTTATAACATTTTATATATTTGTTATCGGTTTTACTATTTGTGGATCTCTAAATTCACATTTTGTATTAGTGTCGTTTGCATTATCGCTTGATAATGAATTGCTTCGAGAATGTATGTACTTACCATTGGTGAAAGTCAATGCATTTATATATATGTGTGTGACTGTATATATGTATTGTTACGATGGAAAGTTTAGTCAGAGGCAGTGAAGAAAAAAATTTGTTGATACTCAGTTGGATTTATCTCGACGATTTATGCAATCCAAATGAAAATAATCGTTTTCGTTTTTGTTTTCTTCTTTTATTATTAATTAACATAGTTATAAATTTTGTATTCCTTCTTTTTTTCTCATTACATTTCAGTAAATGTAAATTTTATTTGTATGTATATACACTATGTGTATCAATGTTTGGAAGATGTTCGTTAACAAAATTCCGTGATGGAAGGGAAAAATTTCTCACTTACATAACGCTATGCGTTAAGGATATTCGAATTGTATAAAATTGTTCTCTTTCCTTCGCTGAATATAGAGAGGGAAGAAAATTGGTTATTAGATTTAATTAAATATATTAAAATTTCATTTTTTTTTCTTTCGCATGTGCGCACTCTCACATCATTTCGTCTTCCTTTTTTATTCCACTCACTTCTGTCACACTTCTTCATTCTTATTGTTATTTAATTTTCGTTAACTGAATTTTAACACTTCAGTAATTTCATAAATCGAGTTGCATTCCCAACTATAAATATTCTACAATTAATACATAATTCAATTTATATATTCCATCTTTTTTTGTTGTTGTTTATTTCATTGAATGACTGACAAATTCCACTTTTTGACATGTTGATTCTCATTCAAATTCCTTCTTCTTACTTTTATCCACCAGAACATTATCATGATAACTGATTTCTTGTCCAGCTACAGCCGGATGTAAATAATGTGGTTCAACGTCAATTTTTTCCTTCACATCCGCGTCCAAGACCATTGAATGATGAGGTCCCATATGTAAACCAGAATGATGACCTTCATGCGCGATTGTCTCCTGTGATTCTTTGTGAATTTTTTCTCCCATGTGATGTGGTTGATGATGATGCCTCTGATGTTCATCTTCCTCACCATATTTCCGCAATAATTCTCGCAAATGTTTCATATCAATATCACTTTCAAACTTTGAGAACAATTCTTCAGGCTCTGGATTTTGTTCCGCAACTTTTTTATGTTCCTTCATATGTTTGAATAATTGTAAAACACGTTCATTTATCAACACCCCATCCTTAGTTGTATTCTTTGATGAATTCAAATTTGGATCCAATAGCAAATCCGGCGTTTCATGAACTTGATTGACATTCTTGTCCATATTTTCTTCAGCAAATGACTGCAATAACGTGTTATAATCTGGTTTTATTCTCGACGTTTCCATACAAGAACTGCATGAACAATTCGTTATTATTTGCACTTTTTTCTGCACTGTCATTGGATTATTTTTCTCATCCTTGCAGTCGAGTGTCACCTGAGATATTAAATCAGAACAGTTTCCACATAACGATGTGCATTTTCAATCATTTTTCTAATAAATACTCAATTTCAAGCTACGATCATTGTTAAGTTAGGTTATGAGTCCCAATGCTGGACAATAACTCAACTCACCGTGTGCCAAACGCTGTCGAGTGGTTGACAAGAGTCGCAATAGGGTCTAATTAGATCGCCAGGTGCTGATGGTTCACTGTGGGGTACCATGTAAGAGAAACATGCACCAACACACACATTATTGTCCAATTCTTGTGATGAACATTGGGGCCACGTCACCACTTGTTTTATTGGTGTTGTTTTACACCAACTGTGTTTATCTGGGTACAGTACAATATTGTGAACCTGGACATGGACATAACGAAAAAAAAAGTAATTAGAAACCTCTCATCAATTGAGTTCTTCACTATTTTTCTCCTCAATGAATATATTCTAACTAATTTCAACATGGTGACAACCTTGTGTTCGCGATGGGCTTGCAGTAATGTCACGTGAATCAAAATTACAGCCAGAGACGTCACGAAATTTCGTATCGAGGTCATAATTTCTGAAACAACAGAATGAGAAAATTATTTTCATCATGATTGGGTGGGTTCAATTCGTGTCTTTAATTCTCATATTCATGAATGAAATTCTTTCGAGCGTAGCACAGTTCCATGACCGATTGCACAATGGTGATATCACAATGTGTCACACATGAATGCGATCACAACATCCGTGCAATTATTTCCTCATTGATAATATCCTGAATCGACAACCACAAGCGTGGTCCAATTGAAATATCTAAAGTCGTTAACGATGTCATATCAAGTATTTGTATAACATTTTATAATTTATAACAAATATTTTTCATGTTCCTTGTTTTTGCTTGTCGATCATGGAGAACGATTGTACTGCATCCAATTTAGTTAACTAGGTTCCCATAACTGTGGAACAACTTCTTGCTTGGTGCGTGATGGTGGTCAGTCGCAGTCGTAAAGGATAAAAGTAGCGAGACAAACGACCACAACGATGAAAACAGCAGCAAGATTGAGAGAATATATGTTGTAAGGGATAAAAGGATCGCTAAAGTTGGAGAGAATGGCATCGGTACGTTTTTTTGAACACAACGAAATCGTCGAATCCAATCAGGTCCCTTCACTCCCGCCCCTGAGTAAGAGCGAGTTTGCGCCGGTTGGATTATGTTTTGTCGTTGTCATCTTCAATGGCGCGGGAATTCCACCGACTTGAAAGAATTTCGTTTGAAATTTTTCACCACTTATATTTCCAGGATTTCTTTGGTACAAACTGGATGAATAGTTCTGTTGGCCAAATGCAATTTTATAAGAACTTCATCTAACGGATGTTCATCTCACGTTATTTGGACAGGTTGTTTTGTTTTTGTCTTTGTTCTGTTATTCAATTGCTTCGCAAAACACTTAGGGGGACAGACTACCAAACAAAAGTGGTACACATGTGAATAATTCGTTTGCAAGTGGACATAAGGGCAATGGGACGTCAGGATCCAAGCAAGAGGGCGCCCGAGTTGTTGTGTGCGTCATTGAAGTGGTAACTCGCGCGTATACAGGGTGTCAGAATCAGCGGGAGAGTGTGGCATGAATGAGAGAGCGAGAGGGTGTCAGAGACGAGTGAACTAACAAGAAAAAACGAGGAAGAACAGATGAAAGGAGAGGAATAAAACGAGAGGAAAAAAAATAATAAATAGGAATGGAGTAAGAAAACGAATGAGAAAAAATATGAGCAAAAAAAATAAACGAAACGTGACTAGAGTGAGAGGTAGGGCCACCGCGCGCGATCCAACATTCGGGGATTATTTTTTTCCGGCGAATTTATATTCATAGCCAAGAGAGAGAAGTGGCAAGATTGAGAGTGAGAGGGAGTATGTGTGTGGGCATTTGAGAAATGAAGAAAGAGAAGAAAGGTTTGAAGAATTTTTTTTTCGAAACCCACCTTTCGCTTAGAGACTTGACGCGCACTTCTTATTTCGATTTCATTATTCATTTTTTATTTTATCTTTTTCATCATTGCTATAATAATTTTCATCATTATCATCACTATCGTCGTACCTCATCTCATATTACACCCACTGCCATGACGTTCCATCGAAATCAACTTGAACTCAATTCAATTCAACCAATTTCCTCCTGTCTCAATAGATCAAAAAACAAATCTAAAAATATCCCACAAAAATTTGCCCAGACATGAATGTACAATGTGCAAAATTGAGAGATTAACATGTAGATGAAAGAAGGAAAAAAAAGTGTTGGAGTCGTTATGAAGAATGCAACATGTCGAGGTGGGATAAGAGGCGAGGAAATAAAAAAAAAATAAAGAGCGAGGAAATATTGAAGAGTTGGCGACGTGTTAATGAGGCAAAATTCGTGGATGATTTCAACGTGAAGGTTCAAATGCTCGTTTGGGGCCCTTTTACGTATTCTCTACCACCAAGATGAAAAATATTATCCATATATGATTATACGGACATGTATTGGTTTATATATGGATTATTTTGTATGTAGAAGAGAGAACGAAATATGAAAGTGCTTTGGCTTTCAGGCTATGGTGAAAAGAATAAATATCAGGTGTCTGCACCGCCGCGCGTCCCTGGAACTCGCTAGTCAGAAGTCCAAAGCTCTTTGTTGTTGCGCCACCTTCTCTTCTCGCCTCTGGGCACAGTCGGACTTCATCTGCGCGGGCCTATACCTTTTCCATTTGCTCGTGTCTCTGACGCGCTTCGTATGTTCGATGAGGGAGGCGATGGGTTATGTATATATGTATATGTTTATATATCTTTAGGCGAGAAAGACACGGGGGATAGATGGGGAAAAAAAAAAGATTGTGGTGTAGAAGAGACTGCGAGCCCCAACCGAGAGATTAATTCGAATTTCAAGCAAATTTGACGCGCCGTTCTTACTCTTTCTCTTTCGCTCTTTTTGTCCTGTCGTATCTCCTTATTCTTCAAGACTTCGGACTTCACAAAGAGCACGCCGACACACGCATACATATGTATACATATCTGTATTTATATTTATATCTCTGCGTGGCCAATTGTGCGATCGTCGCTGTGTGTTGTTTTGCTTTTTTATCTCATTTTCTTGTCCATTTATTTTTGTGCCAACTGCAACTTCTGTCACATTTTTCTCATCTATTCATTTTAAGGTAGTTTCAATGTCGTGAAACATATTGGAAATTATTTATCATTTATATAATTAATAAACAAAAGGAATTGATATTTGTTGGAACAATTCTTCCGATTGTTACTTCAATAAGGGAATTCAATGGGGTTTTCTAGTATCAATCATAAATAATAAATTATTTCTCCCCTCTAAACTTCATCATTTTACATCTGCAAGTGGTGCAAAGAACGATGCTACATAATAACATCCACCTAACAAATAAAAATTTCCTCTAGAATGTGTAATTGAATATTCATCAGACGGTGCATCTCTCTATTCCATGAATATAAAATTATTCCCAGGTATTGAAGTAAAAAGAAGTAGAAAAGATAACAAGATATGAATTAATAAGAAGAAACATAAAAAATTCATGATGAATAATAAAAAAATATCCCTGAGGTTTAGGTGATTGCAAAAATTGTTACAGCCCTGCGAGAACGTTTTACCTCTGTTGCTCTAACACCCTCTTCCCTCCCGTCCTCCTCGTACTCGACGTATACATACAATTCTTCTGCGATCTCCTTTCCTACCTTCTATGGTGCGCGAGTTGAGATTGTAGTGTATGTGCCGAGAGTTGAAAAGAATAAAAAAAAACAACAAAATACAAAACAAATAAATAAATAAATCATGACTGCGAGTATCTCCCTTCTACCTTCGTTATTTTTCTCTCTTCTCTCTTCCACTCTCCTTTCCACTCAACTGGTTGTCGGAAGTTGACTAGCGAGTTGTACGCGCGTGTCTTGTATAATATATGTATACATGTGTCATGCACGGACACACCATAATATAGAAATAATAAATACTTTTGAAGCAAGAATGTTTTTCTTTCAAACTCTTGTTTCCTTCTTCTTTTTTTTCCTCTTTTTCATTTACCATTATATATTCTTCAAGTATAATTCCTCTATAATTTAACATAGCCAACATTCTTCTTTAACAACCTCAGTGTAATTTCCAATCATAAAATAATACTATTGCTATATATATTCATACAAATGAATATTAATAAACACATGGGATGTTCATATGATCCAACATGGAGTAATTCAATGAAAATACCAACATTAAATTCCACAATGGCATAAACGTTCTTTGTGTCTTATTCTCTTCGTTTTATCTTATTCTCTATCTCACCATCTCTTCCTTGTGATGTCTCGTTAAATTCTCCACCAAACGCTATTGCAATATAACGAGTGCGTGGAATGCGCAATATATTCAATGATAATGCGCAATAAGTACAGAAATATGCGGTTGATGTTGAGCTCGGAACGTTTATATAAATATAATAAATATTGAAGAGAATAAAAATCGACAACCACCAGTCACATGTGAGTGTGCGCAAATGTTATATTATTTTTTGTATATATATATCTGCACACATATAACATTCTACATTTCCCGCTTCACTCGTTTCCCTGCTCCCCCACTACAAAACATTCTGGGACCTGCGCTGCCATTTTCCCCACTTAGCACGCGCGCTACTCGTCCTGTACTCTCGGTTCATGTATAGGCGCGAGAGCTTCAGTCCCACTCTTTCGCACTCTCTAGTTTTGATCCTCTGGATCACCTTCGCTCCAACCTCAACTTCCCACTCGACTCTATCACAAATTTTCTACGATCTTTCACACATTCGTATCGATATTTATGTCAATATCATTTTTTTAATTAATAATTTATGTCTTTTATTTATTTCAAAGTATTTTTGAAGCCATTGGCTTTGAGTGAGAATTTATATGACTGCAAGTGCATTATTTTTCATCAGTCAAATCTTTTGATGTACTGTTTTTCTTTAAAAGTAAAAATTGAAAG
Source organism: Meteorus sp. PSUC_FEM 10030008 (assembly GCA_018881525.1). Taxonomy (NCBI): domain Eukaryota; kingdom Metazoa; phylum Arthropoda; class Insecta; order Hymenoptera; family Braconidae; genus Meteorus; species Meteorus sp. PSUC_FEM 10030008. Next base: position 32,336 of record JABMBR010000596.1, read on the forward strand.
ATGAAAAAAAAAATTGTGGATATATTTATATTTAAAATAAAAGTTTCTACAGTATTTTTATTCCAAGAACTCGTTAATCCGGTTCTTTAT
>JABMBR010000607.1:0-32459 GCA_018881525.1 Meteorus sp. PSUC_FEM 10030008
TATATATATGTACATATATATATGTGAATAAGAAGACGCATGTCGTTATGTTTCAGTGTATAGGCGAGTGATGTAGACCAATTTTTCCTCACACATAACTTTGTATTAGACTCCATCTTTTAGATGCTAGTGATGGCATTTGGGGTAAAATTATTCTACCGAGATTTTTCAGCTTGCGTCAGCGTTTATTCTATGATGACGTTGTTTATGAACTCTATGATGCTGATCCACGTTCACACAGATTTCGAAGAAATGCTGTAAGTTAGGAAATCATCATCAGAAAAAATGTATTGCATTACATGAATATACATGAAAAGCGTATCTTAGACTGATGGTTGTCAATGTTTTTGTTCATTTTCAAGTGGCGTAAGTAGCGAAATCCAAAGGAAAAAAGTGAATAATCGGAAAGAATGTATGGGCAGGTTCAATTATGTGAGTGATTAGACACAAAATGTTCGTCTATGTAGACGTGAACGATGGCAAGAAATTCTTTTAATTGGTGCGCATACGCCGATGTATACCCTTCAACTTTGACTTGGTAGCATACGTTTATAGAATTTTCTTATTCTTGCCAACGTAAATTAGAAAAAAGTGAAATGGGGAAGAGATGAGAGGTTTTTTTCATCTTGAGTTAATGCAGGGTATGAAAAAAAATATGAAAGGGATGGAAAACTATTTCAAGACATTAACTACAGGGTTTACTCACGGTGATGATTTCAATTAGTTGGCCCTCATTTATCTTTTTCTGGTTTTACAGGAGTACCATCATTTTCTTCAGGAAGGCTGGAAAACAATTAACATACTGGGATAGACAAACTCGTGGGGTAGGGGACTGTGGTTGTTCTACATGTCTGCGTCATCGGACTCTCCACCTTTTTTCCGTATCTATATTCTTCTGTTTTTCTCCTCATTCGTTCATGAATTATTTGAAAAGTATTCACATCGAAAAACATGAGGTATATTGGGCAATATTATGATACTGTTCGTGCTTGGTTCACAAATACGCTTACTTTACGGGGAACAACGTTATTTTAGGAAAATATCGAGTGAATTATGATTTGAGATGTATTCTGGTGTAATAACAATTTTTCCTGACATTATTCGTGATGGAAATTATACTCACGTGCATACGGAATGAATCCATCTTCGTCTTCCGGATCCATGCATTCTTTCAGAGTTATGTCAACTTCAGCATCTTCGAGTTTCTCACCTGTAATAACGGTGTCAACAATCATGTAGTGATACAATTATCGCACACTACACAGCTTGAATATATCGCGTTTCGCGCTAACTATTCCTAGTCTAATGGTTAATTTACCGAGGGTCAGAAGCATGTTGGATAACTCAGCACCGAGCATGGTGCCATTCTCGGCTTTATCGTAGAGTTTCAGGCACTCGAGGAAATCTTCGTAGGTACCCTGATCTTTGTCTTTCTTCGCATCACTGAAAATTGGTAGAAATTCCTCGAGTGTCATTTTCTTTTCACCTCTTTTTTTAGTTCCACCAAATTTTTCGATGGCAGCATTTGTTGGATTGAGATTCAATGCACGTAAAACATTTCCAAGATCGTATGCATCAATGACATTAGTGCCATCAGCATCGTAAATGGAGAAGCAAAATTCCGCCCCTGAAACAATTGAATGAGGTCAAAACTAACGGGCGGGAGGATAAAAATATCCATAAGCGGTTGCAAGTTATGTGACATGTGACTGATGGCAGAGTAGCAAAGTTGAGGGAGTATAATACGGACGACATATTATAAAACAACGATGTAATAATTTTTTTATTTGCATATCTATGGTGTGCACAGTAGTTTCAAAAATATCAATTGTCTATTTCAGTTGCTCCAACTCCCCCACTATCACTATCGACACAGTGGTCACCGCCACATTTGTTAATGCGCTCTCGGCTACACATTCTTCGCCTAGCTCCGTGTTTACTGGGTCAGATTACCATCCCTGCCTCGGCGCGTAACCATATAAGAACATGCAACAATACTATTTTTGACGTCTCAACCGCCGCGTTCACATTCGGGATCTTATCGATAATTAAGCAACATCATATTATCCTAATGTTGTATCATCATCTGAATATATACCTTATGATACGTATCCCAACGTTCATTGGATGAAGTCTTGGGAAAATGGATCCCCGCCATAATTATATGTCGATTTTCAGGTTTTCATTCACTCTAACTGTTTATTACTGATGAATCAGTGGGTTTATCATCTGGGTGCACGATCACTCACACAACAAGTTACATGTTAATATGAATATCTAAATAGTTAGTCAAACTCTGAGCACTACGGTATACATTTCCTCCAAGGTATTGCTTTTCATATTTATGGGTCCAAGAACAGATTGTAGAAGAAGAAGGAGAAATGTAATAAGAGAAATTAGTAGTGATAGTAATAGTAGTAGTAGTAGTAGTAGTAGTAGTAGTAGTAGTAGTAGTAGTAGTAGTAGTAGTAGAAGCAGTCTATAATTTACTCACTTTCGACCTCCCTCGGAAGAAGATCAGCCTGAAAATTAAATTTGGAATGATCAGTATCTCATTGAAGTGAATGTTTTCTTATTGATGGAACACATTTGAATGATGTATGCTACGGGAAAGGAATTACTCCCAGTTCCAGTTCTATGGGAATTCAGAGAAGAAGCGTTTTCAAGGCGAATCGAGGAAAAAAAATGATGAATACTTTTTCAAACTATTTGAGTTAACAAAAATTGACTGTGTCTGTGGTTTCACGTGAATTCTCTGGGGGGATGATTATGGAAACAAGAACAATTATACGAAACTGCATTGATATGATGTTACAATAAGGTGAGAATGTGCGTCGTAAAAATTGATGATTTGAAAGAGAGAATCTTACCATTGTAGCTCGAAATATGTGGTGGATTACGGGATGTTGACTGAACGGAGTGAGATTCAGCAGTGCGCGAGCGAGGTACCGGGGATATTCATTTTATCGCGACAGAGGGCATCCCGATCGTTCGCCCGACACTCGAAAATAAAACAGAGATGAGGGTGATCAACTGTGAACGTAAAGGACAGCAGCGCAGTCGTATACTTCACTGGTAACGCTGTTCCAAAAACAGCTTGAGGACCTTCGCGCAGTTGTCATATTGCCATGTTACTTATTACTAAAAACAGTTTTCCACATTCTCATTTCCATGTCAGGGTTGCCAAATCAGCTTGTCAGCACATCCGGGGTTCCCAGATCAACTACCGTCGTTAGGTATATCAGTGTCGAAAATTAAAATATTTTACTATGGAACCAAATAATTTTCATATGACGATTTCATTGACTGTGAATATTCCGGATCGTATTTTGTTTCCGCTTACTTCGTTTCACTCACATCAATGGCAGTTGCACGGGACGTGAAATTTTTGCTATTTTTCACGAATATCAAATACCCATTGCCCGTCAGTCATGAATCATTCATGGAATCATGTGATAGAGTTCTATTTCAGAAGCCCGGATATTGCTGTGACATGCACTACTACATTTGACCCGATTTAGACACAAATTTATTTTTAGTTTGTTAAATAAAAAAACGTCAACCGATAATGTTGTTGATATGCGGAGGGCGATAAAGACGATTACATAAATCCATTACAATCAAAAGCACAACCCCAACATCCGAAATAACGAGGTCAATTATAATAAGTTAAGAGGGCTGTATTTTGTTCCGGTGAAGAATTTTAATTCATCGCATTAAGCTTGAAGAATTGTAATGAGGTCGTAACGATAGTGTACGACATAACACAATTTGTCTCGCTATAATGTTTGATGTTACGACAATTAGGAAGGAAATTTTGAGCGAACATAAACGAAGATCTAATTCATAAGTTTTTGCGACGACCGTAAGAGAGTTGAAAAATTCTACGAATTCTCTCACCAAAGGTCATATTTTTTTTTCGTTCATCATTTCCAGTTGATTGGTGATCAAATGTTAGTCGTGTTCCCAATGAATTGGCTATCGTCATTGCACCACAGATTGGTGATGATGATGATGGTGATGAGGGTGATGTCAGTGAGTTTGAAAATTCTTCAGTATTATAATCAGTTATTGATGTTGGTGCATCTATCAAATTGCCGGATATTAAATCATGACGTTCGCCATCGCCATCGCCCTTTGTCATCCTTATTTTATTTAACGATTCTTCGTTAGTCACTTGTACGTTACTGATGGCTTGTTTCAGTTGGATTTCCAGAGGTGAGGCATTCATTGATATGACGTAATCGCCAATTTGAAGATTTTGTAGATTTTCTCGAAGATTTTCGGCCAATTCAGCCACTTGTTGGAGTATCTGGGTGATGTTCATATTTGATTGTGAGACTTGTGGAGACGACACTTGCGGAGGAACTCTTGTAGACGAGTCTTCATTGATATTGTTGCCATCGATGTCGATCTTTCCGCCTTGACTCATTCGGGAGAAAAAGTTATGCAAAACCCATTCAATTGTTTATGTTGTGAGAGGTAACTTTATCAGATGATAAATCCGGAATGTCGCACAATTCGTTAACATTGTAATTGATAAAATACAAGTTTATATATACCTTGTTCCATATTAGTAGTGGAAGAGTCAACTGCATCAATTATAACGGCTACGACCAAATCTTTTGCGAAAATCTCAATAGCATTGGACATTTCTCGCATCAGTCACACGATCGAATCACAAATTTCGACAATCTGACAGATCTTGGCAATATTGTGAAATAAGCGCTGAATGACAGTGCGATGGTATGATGTATTCACTCTCGATCGTTGTAACAAATACATTCGAAGAATATTTGTATCTGAGCATTTTGTTCGATCCATTGTATTCACTCACCCAGCCATATACCATTTTCGTTTCTTCCTGCATTTGGCTTCGTCAAAAAAACGCATTATCTCTATAGGGAGCATTTGTGTCAATAGCATGTGTGCGCACACTCCAAATTGAAGAAGGAAGTGATGGCGAACGAGGTGGTGGGTGGTCCAGAGAACAGATTCTATGATCAATGAACGACCGCGCATTGATAATTCTGCCAGGCGAGTCTTCTGCGCGTCGCGCGCACATTATTTCATCCACCGTTTTTTCACTAGCGTCACCCACAGCTCTATTGCAGGCAGATTCTTGTGCGCCTCTTCAGTTCCCGTTTCATCCTTGTACCCTTCGGCAACGTGACTCATTCCGCCCTTTTTCTCACACGTTCGCATTTATTCGTACTGTTCTCGTATTCTTACGTGCTGCGAAATATACCGTAAGGCCAAGAATGTAGCACATGATTTCTTCGATACATTTTCATTGATTCACCATTGGTTTTCACGTGTTTCAAATGCCACATCGATTCTATCATATGATACGTTGATTATCGTGAAATTCAATTGGATACTCGAGGATTCAAGTGATCGCTGTGCAACGTTGTGTCGACGACGAAAGTAGTACCAATAAACTAGAGGGACTCTCAATTTGTCATGAAAGAATTGCACGATTATCCAGTCAACATGATAGTGTTATAATTTTGTGAAATCATCGATATGTTTGTTCAGCATTGAATAATATATGATATTTTCATGGAATAGTATGTAGAAATTTTTCAGTTGGCAGAAAAATATGAGGGCGTAAGGGATATACACTGTTCTATTGACGCTAGCCTAATGGAACATACACTGCCCATCCCAATACAACTTTACCTTTGGCGACAACTCAGGTGACTAATTCTCTCGCTTATATACGCAAATATAATGATACCAAGTGATTTATCTACCGTAGAACAATTATATTCACACGTTCTCTGCTTTTTTTTTTAAATTCTGTTCCATAGGCCATTCATCAGAGCGAAGCTCGGTAAACTTCATGAGGCATCGTGCATGGTAATATTATATTTCATTTTGTTCATTTTTATTTTCTTACATTGCATCATTGATTTCTTGATTTTTCCAACCGAGTCCCACCCATTTTACAAGGAGGGTAAAAATATACGTGAGAAGTATACTAAATGATAATGAGAGTGTAGAAAGCGCTCGTGGTATGGGGTCGTCATGGTTTATTATATCATTCACAGTATATTCATTTAATGGTCAAATCCTGTATGTAGAATTTGATATAATCTGGAATTTTTATGTTCTCCATGTGGGCCTCTATTGGTTTCAATATGACGACAGTTTTGCCAACATGCGCCAGGTCATCATGTAAGTTGACATGCCCATCGAATTGAGTAGTTGGTCACAATTGGCAATTTATATATTTTTAGAATTTTTGTATTCCTATTCAACAAATAACACTCAAACAAGTTATATTCATAACTGACGTACTTCTCCTATGTTCGTTTTGAATAAAAAATTATTGAATGTGAATGAATTTTTTGGCTGGTATGAATAACTGATTGAAATACATTTTTTTCCCCCCCAACTTTTTACTTTCATCCAAATCAGGACATGAAAGAAGCCAGTACTGTACGTATGAAATGATAAATCATCATATCTCTTATCACTCCATGTTATATGGCGGTTAGTGAAAGACGGATAGTGAAAAAATATAAAATTGTAAATTTCAGTCATTTGAAAAAGTTCTGGTTCAAAGTCTGCACAATGAATTGCCACAGTCGCTAACAGAGATTCTGAATGTAATGCCACGATGGCGATTGATTCAGACTTCTCTGCCCTACATTCTCCATGCTTCCGGGAATCTTCTTCATAATCGGTGTTGTATATCCTCATTGATTTACTTTCATATTTAATGAAAATGCCAGGGGAAAATATTTCACGATTCTATGTCTCGATTGCAGCAAAGATTTGCAAAATATTGGCGCAATGGAAACAACTTTACTCTACATTTTGCATTGGTTTCTTCTCGATGCTGCTGAGGAATGTACCGAGAGTGATCCCGAACATGGAATAGTCAATAATCCTTTTCATCATCTTTATTCGATCCCTATCATGACGGTAAGTAAATGAACATATAAGTATGTGCACATGAGGGTTTGTTGGCATTTTCAAACTGGCAAAGAGAATAGCTGATGTAATGTTGCAGCTGTTTGTCTACCTATTCGCTCCATTATGCAATCATCTGAAAGATATAGATTTTAAGACTAATCTTCGATTGGAGAATGGTGTGAAGATTTGGGCTCCCATGAGTGAATACACACATCCAGAAGCAACATGTTTTACAGCTCATTGTAAACCGAAACCACGATCACTTTGGTGGCGAACGTCAAAAATGAGTAAATCACAACAAGTAACTGCTGATGTTTTCGTTGGGGCCTCCAGTATGTTATTTTCCATTCTATATTACAATATTTTCGCTATTCACTCAGCCATGCACTAATGAATTGAATGATATTTCGTCAATATCGATTAGAACGAAAAACTGACGAGTTCGAAGAGACTCCTGTGAATAATACGGTGGGTGTGTCTTTTTCTGAGCAAAATGTTTCTATGAATACAAAACAGGATGATGACGTAAGTGGTAAAAATTTTCGGATTTCAAATGGCTTTTTAATTTTCAATAAAGTCGTGTGTGGATCAATTAACTGTACTGCCTTGTGTAGAATAACTGGATTTCATCACCAAAAGATACAGTTTTCCCCGAAACGATTCCAGAAGAGAGTTCGAGCACTGAGGATGAACATGTGGTAAGTATTGAGTTATATAAACGAATTAAATCAGGATGAAATATTAATTTGTCGTACTGCTAATGAATAAAATATCCATTGGCAATTGGAGCAGGTAATATTTAGGATGCCACCATCGGTTGAAACGGAAAAGGCGATGGACGGTGTGAAAGAAGTTTTCACAATATTTTCAGTACGTTATTATCAACAATTGGCTAGGAAATTTTTTGTTCTTGAGTTTTTGGAATGAACATGGTTTTAGGGTGAAGCGAGCATCTTTCATGTTGCTATGGGAAGATCAGGTGGCTCATGCAGATCTACTTTGACAATCGAACAAGTCACGCCTGCATCTGGATTGGAGAAGAATATCGGCACAGTATCACCAAATTCGCAAATCAGGTTGAGGAAAAAAAAAATACACCATATTTTGGAAAAATTAAAAACTTGTCATAGCGTTCGGATATATTTCGACACAACTGATCATTTTTGGGTTGGTTATTATTCACAGCTATTTGGAAAGAATTAAAGATGAAAATATGGATAAAGAATCACAAGAGAGTGCAAAACCAGTGTTACGTGAAACTTCGCAATGTGATACAAGTCCACAAAATGACATAAATCATAAAGTATTGGGAGCCACAGTTGATGTTCGAGCTGCAACTTTCCTCGACGTAGCAGTACTAAGATGCTTATTTGTAGCTCAATGGCAAGAAGAAGGCGTCTACTGGGCACTACAGTTTTTATATAATCGGTGAGAATATTTATATAAGGTATTTCAATTTGGATGTTTCGTTTCAGTTTTATATGTTATATGGAAAATTTATTACATCAGCCTTCAGAAAATCAATGATGAGAGTTCTGTGCAACAAATTCCACGACGTAGAAGCAATTCTTTGCCAATACCGAGAATACACGTATCAATTTATCAAAGTCCAGAAGCACAAAAAAAGAGCGATTCCAGGGAGTTTGTTGATGTGCCACATGATACGAGAGAGCCATCGACCATGTCGGATATAGCAACAATTGCGGATCTTCCGTACACCTCATCAAAAAATCAAGATGCAGAGTGTAGTCATGTGCGCCGAGCGAGTGAGAAGACGAAGAGGCGAATGAAAATGGCGGACTTGAAAGCTTTCGTCGAAACGAAATTGCTGTCGAAGTCTGAGAAGGCCCTAGAAAAGATCGGTCAAGACGAGTCAAAAGACGTACTCGTGAAGGTAATATCATCATCAACGGAAAACATCTTATTATGGAGAGGAATCAAAGAATTAGAGGGAATAATTTGTTATTAATAGGAACAAGAATGTCACAGAAGTTTGGACACGGGTGATGATCATCTCGTACGCCAGACCCTAACATCGTCACGAATGTTCGATGCACGTGATGTTGACCTGATGCAGTATCCATCTAATTTGATCAAAGGGAAAAGCATGCCGAGTCTCAGGTGAAAGATCCTATTAGCACAATCGTTCAATTTCATCCTTTCATCAATGCAACAGCAATATTTGGATACTCATACATTGAATTTTAGCCATTTAGTTATAAAAATATATTCGTACAACTATGTGTAATTTTCTTTCTCTGTGTGTAACAATTCTCTCGTCTATCTCTCGCTCGTCTCTTCACCTTCAAAACGCTCATAGCTGCTTGATTAACGAGCTGACCGCGGGTGGGTAAGTTTTTAACATCTTTTTTTCGTTTGGTCATTTTTTTCCTGCACTACTCTCCCTTCGATATTCGTTTTTTCATTTTCATCTTAGCCAAAAAAATTGAATACTTTTCTCAATCACACAGCAGCAGAAAATAAGAATGAATTCGCATTCTCTGTTGCAATAATTACATATATCAATAATAGTCAAATAGCAATCATCAGCGTCAGTTATGCATAAACATAATCATACACAAAATCACCAATTGTTTGCCGATTTGAACCTAGGTACATTGGCGATACGCGTGTTGAACATAAGCAGAGTCAATGTCATAGTCAATCGTACGCAGTACCAAACCCAATAATAACAGTGACTGAACATACGCCAACCCCTTCACCAGACTATTTGAAACGACAGGTAAAGATATGAAATAGAGGAGGTTCTATAGGTTCGAATTTGCGCATAAATATCCGATTAATTGCAGGGTTCTATCGATAGTCAATTGGACTCAATCAGTATTCATGCGAGTAAATTGAGCTCAGATCGGAAACCAAGTTTAACGAGATCCCAAACTGATTCAAATATAACGTATACAAGTGAAGAGATACCCGAAGCACCGGGATCTGCATATTACATCACGAAAGAGGGAGATATTGACTACCAGATTGTGTTGAAGGTACAGCAGCGTAAGCTTCATTAATTTATAAATATCCACTGGTTTTCTAAATACCAGCAATTCTTTCAGGCTATCCATTCTGTTGCATTACGAGACTCTAGTTTTTGCACTGTTCGAGTCTGTGAAGTCATATTAAACCTGATAGATTTATTGATAGATATTGGGGCGCTAGAATTATGCCTGTATGATGATGCCAGCATTGCGGGTATTATGTTCCGGAGTTTCATTAATATTTCTATTGCGGGAGAAGTGCATGTAAGCGTGACGGTGAATGAAATTGTTGTAGGGTCAGGTCAGGATGAGAACGGGAAAACAGAAGGCGGTCATAGGCACGATTCACCAGTGAACGATCAAGATCCTCGTAATGATTTGAAAGGACGAAATTGGAATACTCATGCTATGATGATGGATTGCGTGTTCAAAGTTGTCAAGCATTTAGGATGTCCTCACGGTTGTGCTGAAAGCGTTCGGGGTCCACAGGCAGACTTTTGCCGAGTTCAAGCTTCATCAATGCTGAATAAATTGTATAGTGCAAGTTCACGACTTTTCTCACGAGCTTTGCGACAGATGGTGCGCAGTCAGCCCATCGTGGAAATTCTCGATTTTTTCCATGCTTTCGTTGGGTATTGTGTGGAACCAACCTCATTATTATCGCCACTAAGTCAGTGTATCATAGGTTCTTTTGAGAATTCGATTCATTCACCATATATCATTTATTTAACAAGAAACAGTTGAATTCATTTCTCTTTTTTTTTGCGTTGTAGATCAGAAGCGTAGTGTGAGTAAGTCACCAGAAACAGCGACACAAGGAGGTTATGCAACGAATTTCGGCTGTGGACTCGCTGGTTCAACTCTTGGTGGTGCACAAACATTATCTTCTGCCGCTACAGCATCAGTGAGTGCATCCGCTGTCGAATCGGATGAGTTGAAAAGAAAAACACATATCTCTTAGAATATTATTGTTAAATGATTTCTATCTACCTACTGGTATTACCTAGTCCATTCATATAAATTCCAGGTTGCAGCAACAGCATCAGCTCTAGCATCGGCAGCAGCAGCATCAGCAACAGCTTCCTATGGCGGTATCAATTATGCATCACGTAACATTGAGAGTCAAATAATCGGATATGTATTCAAAGCTTTTATCACAAGACTTGTGAAGAGTCCAAAAGAATTTAAAAGTCAAGATAATATAACTATTTACTGTGATATCAAACAATTTGTAACATACGTGAAGGAAGTGCACGGTGGAGTATTTCGTCGCGCTGCGCTCAGTGGCATATTGGAATCATCAGATAAGCCGAATAAGCGTTGCAATAGTAATATTCGGACAACACGTGTCATCAGACACATTCATCAATCTGATTTCGACGAAAATGTTGATTCAGGCGGGGACGCTTGCTACGCAGTGGATGATAGAGGCACTCGTAAATTTTTCTTCAAGAAGCGTAGCACTTCCTCTACTTGTGCGGTAAAATGAAATATACATTCATAAATCCCAGCTCAATACATATGAATTCCCATTAGTTGAGGAGGTGAAGATCATAATGATGAAACTAGTATTATTTCTAACAATATAGAGCCTTCTCGAAACGGAGTTGAGTGAAGAGAATGCGAAAAATAGCCAAAGTCCATTGGGGAATTTGCGAAAAAAACATCATACATTGACACCAAGGCAAAGCGAGAAGAATTTGGGTATCGCTGATACCAATTTGTGTAGTGGAAAATCAAGGAAATCTACTCGATTCCAAATTGGGGGGATAGTAAATTGGTTTCGGAAAGAATATGGCAGAACCGACTCGACGGATAGCCATGACAGCAGCGAATCACCAACAGAAGGTAGCTTTGTCAGACAGGCAAGCTTCCACCAAGGGCATTATCGAGTGACACGATCGGGACGGGGGTAAACATTTTCATGATCGCTAGAAATATATTCATTTATTATTATCGCATGTCATTCTTGTTTGCTCTTAGAGTGAGCCAGACGCTGCAGAGAGCAAAGCGTCGAATGGAAGACCAACTGAATAGAATTGGTCTTCGGAAAGGGAAAAAAAAAGAGAATCATGAAGAAGCACCGAGAAATTGTGAGAGAATAATTCACATCCTCAGAGCACTGTCATAATCATTTTTTCTTGCGTTGATAATTTTTTTTTGTTTTCTATAGATTTTAGTCGGAGAAACTCAATGGATCTTGGCGAAGCCTCCAGAGAATCTGAATTTGTTGTATTGAAAGAACGTCGTATGGTGCCGCGTTTAGCAATATTTGAAGGCATGCAGCGTTTTTCATTTCTGTTGGAGACCTGCCAGCCAGGTTCCGTACCAGACCACCATCTCATTGCTGCCATTCTAGATTTGGTTAGAAATTTGATTTATAAAAAAGCAAATTGTTGAACGGTGCCTCATACTTCCCAGTATGTGATTGAATTTCTTCTTTTAGCCTTACGCGCCAGTAGTCGCAAGGGCAGCTCTTCTTTTGGAATGCGCTCACCTTGTGCATCAGTGTAATAAAGGACACTGGCCAGCATGGATGAAAATAAGTTTGCCCCTATATCGACCATCAGTATCGCTAGGGAGTAGAAATCCATCGAGCAGTGTCAGACGTACTCACGTACTTCAACGTGCAGCTGGAAAGTTGTTTCATCAATGGGCTGAGGTAACGTTAGAATAATCATCAGCATAACTAATTGAACGGGAAAATATGATGTTTCAGATTTTCTCCCATCGAAATATGGCTCAAAAAATAGTTATAAATGCGTATATGAATGAGCACTGGAGTAAATATTGCGAGAATTTCGGGACGACCCATCATTAGAGTTGATAGCAGATGATCATTCAGCTATTTAACTGTCGCCCATAAAATTTCAACTAATTTTAACACGATCAAGTTATTAGTCTGCGACATTATATTGCCCATAATTTGTACCGAGTTGTTATGGTAAACGCGAGATGGAGTTCAAGAACTTAATATGTGTCTGTATTTCGGTTGAAAAGTTGTCGCACTGCCTGTGAAATATCAATCACGAGAGAGAATGGTGATTTTTTCACTCACTGCTCGTGAGTTTTCACTTTGAGACTCATGCGATCGAAGTTTCCATGATATTTTGGTTCTCCAAACTGATATAATTTGGAAATTGAATTCTCAGTTTTTCATGTCTGTTACTTTATCATCAAAATATCACCACAATGTAATGAGCATATGTATTTGTGTTTGTTAGGCAATAAGCGTGCGATTAGAGGAGTTCATGACAACGGACAAACAAAATGTTGAACACATCATTTCTATGGTGTCGGATGAGAATAAACAGAGAGAACTGATCGTAGAGGATGAGGAAGAAGATTTCATGGATGAAGGTAATTATCAGCAACACATATTTTGATTAGATATTTCTCGGAATCTCGATACTCACACCTCCTCTTTCTGCATAGAAGAATAAACTCCTGATGCAATATTTTGAAATCATGAAAAAGTGGTTGGATCGACGATTGATATGCATCAATAATTTTCAAAATAACTCTCTTTGAAGCAATGAAACCGACACATACGTTATGTGTGTATATGAGTATAATCATCTCCGCCTATATAGTTTATTCATATTCACATATCCATGAGATTATTCGAAGATAATTTTTCATGTATCAATTTGGACCCCAATGAAAGCTCCGTTCATCATTTCATATGTCATTTTCTCCAATTCAACAATTACCTGTCAATTGATTCTGATAAATTATATTGTTTGCATTCACCATCATGAGATGGAAAGTGTTCAGAAAAATTTGATCTCAACATTCGGTATGTAAATCACAATGGGAGTTTAACCTATTTGCATCATCGCTCTACTTAAGCTTCCGCATCGAAACATCAGTGCTTGGTGGTGGCTGAGAGTTGCGGCGCGCGGATTATTTCGCACTTGGATACGAATGGGTTAATAACTCCACCACTTCAAATTGCATTATTTACTCTTCAATCTCAATGAGAATTCGATTGAATCTACCGTGTGTGCATTGTCAAATATTTTGATCTGGTGCTCAGATATCGACTTCATTCCGAAATCATATAGAGTCACACCTTAAAATAAATCAAGAAAAGCACCATTTCATGACGAAATGTTTGCAGAATATTCGAAAATTCACACGTCATTCATTGAGGCATTTCCAAGCTTGCGACGTGTGTCTTTTCAATTATGAATGATGGAACATTTAGTAAAAGTATTGACATGAGATTATTTATATTTCTATATAGCTAGCATCAATGGATATGGATCCCAATGTCCGGTAGCACTTCGAATGGTGGCCTGCATATTATTACTAGAGATAACGTCGTTTTTGCGGGAGACCTATCCCACATTACCAAAATCTAATCGCCTGTCCACTAAGGAACGTCCACAGCCATGGGAACGGATGTATAGCCGCGAAGCGAATCGTCGTTGGAGTATGGCTCTTTCATCCATGGGTCATTCCCAAACATCAGCTCAGAGTCTTCAATCGATCGCAGGTGATCGTGAGACTGGTGAGTTAAAGGAAATGATGGAGAGGGGCTCGTGGAGCTGTGCTAATCCCATCATTCATCATCAACCATCTGACTCAATCGCCCTCGACTTTCGATCAGAGCGAAAGATCAGCTTTGTTCTTCATGAGCCCGACAACGAATCTGAAGGGAGCAGCAAATCAACAGTAACTATTCAAGGTGAAGAGATGCTAGGTACTGAGCGAGATAAATCGAAAAGAGTTCAGCCGCAAGCGGGTAGGCCATTTTTACTCCGTCGTGGTACAGCTGGTAATGCAACAGGATCATTCAAAAGACGAAGTTTGAAACTGCGACGCGGTACAAAAGAAGGGAAAGATATAGAATGCGAGGCTTGTAAGTTGATTTTCATCGATGAATAGATAAGTGAAAATGGAGAGAATGAAGTTAGAGAATTTCTAATCTCTCAATCAACTCATATCATTAATTCAAGCATGAGAAGATCTTCAATTAAATATTCAAATGTTGTGTTTCTCGATCTACTTTCCATTTCCATTTACATATGTTCATTTCTACGAAGATATAATGTTACTCTTTGGATCACCATGTGACAAGCTAATAACCCATTTTTCTTTGCTACCTCAATGGAGTTGTTCGATCAATAGATGCTGTCAGACGCGCTGATTCTATTCAATCCAAGAGAAAAGTCAGCTCGCTTTCTGATCGAAGTGATACATCAGAACAAGGATTTTGTGGTGAAGTTAGCGGTGAAGAATCACCCGGTATTCTCAGCGATGATCAACCACCTGAGAGTCCTAGTGATTCGAATGATACTGATGATACCAATAAGAATTTCCCGTGGATGAAAGTGTTGATTCGTGTTGCCAGCTCTTCTAATTTCTACTGTTCGCATCAAAATTTTTGTCATCCATATTGTCATCGTAGACAAATGAGAGCGTGTGGACGTCTCATCAAATCTGTCCGTAAAGTATACGGTGAAGAATTCGGTATTGTCAGCGACAACAATACATTTGACATTGATATGGATAGAAGGGAGGATAGAAAAAAAGATAAACGCGGAAGGAAGGTTTCGGATCAAACAAGTGCTCAGGTATCACCCGTGAGGAGGAAGGACAGCGTAGGTCGCAAATTCAGGTTAGACAATATATCAATATACCATTTTAATTGGGTCTACTTTTTCATCAGACCCTACATTGATCATTCATTGTTGTATGATTATTCTGTAATATTTTGCATAGGATTGATAAGAGTTTCGAGGGATCTCAATCCGGCCGATTGACCGGAGGTAATCGCGATTCTTCTAAAGACTTAGCTGATCAAGATTCTGAACTTGGTGGGCAATCACCGAAAAAGTTTGGGGAAGATGAAAATGAGTCGACTAATGAGCCTCCTCCGATTCTCAACTATATAAAAACCCAAGTGAAAGATGCATTCCATGCGCCGATAGCCACTCTAGTAAAAGGGGCTGTAGTAATTCCCGAAGAATCATTTGTTGACATCTTGCCGATAGCTTGGGAGTTGCTATTGGAGTCCAATCAGGAAGTCGCGGCTTCAGCTGCATCACTCTTCATAATTGCAGCGGTTCGAGCACCAAATCAAGCTAGTGAATTGATGCATCATGGTCTTCAGCATCCAAGCACCTCTATGAGGATCAATGCCATACTCAAATTCCAAGTTTTATGGAAACTGCGATACCAGGTATGGCCTAGAATGGAGGAATCAGCCCATGTGACTTTCAAAGTACCACCGCCGGGGATCGAATTTACGCTGCCATCGCCAAAAATTGGCATCGAATCTCTCCCAGTCGTTGATCCACCATGGATGCCACAGGTAAAGACCAAGGTCGAAGAAGTCACGATTAATCAAGAACGTCACGTAAGTAGAGTATGTCAATATGATATATTCTAATTTGATATTAACGAATTCTGACTTTTTCATGACTATTTGGTAGAGATCATTAGTGACCGCAACTAAAACTAGAAAAAAACAACAAACGGAATTGATAAAAAAGGCATTACAGGCGCAAGACGATAAAAAACGTGAGGAACGAGAAAATTTTCTGATTACAACCATTCCGATCACAGTCCAAGCAGCTTATGAACCTAGTCCCGGTGGTGATGATCATGATGAGGCAAATGTGGATGATGATGGTGGCGAAACAGCGCCGCGTAACACCTCACATCACAGTCAATCAGCTCTATCACTCTTCCCATCATCATTGTGTTCAGCTATTGTGCAAATTATTCATCTACTTGACGATGCTGCCGTCTCCGATGATGGCAATGCTGTGTATGAAGTTGCATATCAGGTTATTTGGAGTTGCTTAGTTGAGGACAGTGCACTATTTTTGCGCTATGTGCTGGAACGTTTAACACGTGAGAAACAGGAACTGATGTTCAAAATACTTCGACATCTTATTCGATTCGTGCCAAAATTGCCACAACAGGCAGCATTTGCATTATACAATTACATTATTGGCTATGTAATGTTCTATGTGAGATCGCCACATGAGGAGGGACAAAAGCTCATAGGGACGGCTTTATCAATACTCTGGATGGTGAATAACGAAATGTTATATATATATATATAGAAAGGAAGGAACCAGATACGTGCCAATTCATTCTTATTATATTCAGTTGTTGGCTTTTCTTTTTTCCTCCCAGGTAGTACACAGTGTACATGGAATAATGTTCAAGGATCTGAAGCAGATTTTACGCAAGGAGCAGTGCGATGCATCTATATTGCTGACAGCGAATGTTCCCTCTGCAAAGAAAATCATTGTTCATGGCCCTCAAGATCCTGACGCTGGTGGAATTCCTTCCCAGTTTCCTGTTCAAGAAGATACCCAATTCTGCCAGATTCTCCGAGAATCATTGGATTTTTTTGGGATCGATGAGCAAAAGCATAAGGAATATTTTTTAGTTGATTACAAAACACGTAAGAAAATTGTTTTATGTGAAAGTTTATCTTTTATGGAAAATAAGCGGAGCTTGAGTCATGTTGAACGCAGCTATAGGGATATACTTCTCTCTATCTTCTGTGATCGGAATAGCAGTACCTACTACTTTATCAACATGTTATATCGAGTTCAAAGTCATTTTCATATGAAGTTCTACTTCATTATCGACCGATATGTTAAATTGAATGTTTACAGTGAAATATTCGAAAGTTGAGAGTTGAGATGAAATTATGCTTATTTAAGAGGGAATTTCACGGCGAAATTGATGTTTAACATTGTCGACAGAGACGACTTTACATATATATATAAGAAGCAATGCGTAGAAGAATACGAAAATATAGAAGTGAAAATTCCTCAGATCAAATTCACAATCCATCATCTTACGTGAGGGACTATTACTTCTTCAAGCGTTCGCAATATCCACAACTTGAGCTTGTACATATGAAACCAGAAGATGCCTTTAATGCATTGCAACGACAAGAATTGGTACATAAATTCGTTGAAATTGGAAAAGTTCTCCTCACATGGGCCATCCTTAAGAATGTCGATATGGTAGTGCAAAGAGTTGTGTTCTTACATGAAGAATTGATGAAGCTACCGGCCTTTCCGAGGAAAGCACTCGAAGCTGATTTAGATTTGTATCGAGGTGGAGAAATTGGCCGCGTAATTATCCTCGCTTTAGTATTGATCTATTCGAGGTTGGTACATTTGGTAGTTATGAATAATTCATTACGTGTTTCAGGAATTACTCGGTTTGGACGTAATGCATAAGTTTATGTGGGTACGATTGATAGCACGAATGTTTGAGGCGATGGCCGGTAACTTTGCGTATTCCGGTGATATTCATCTTTTTTTGAATGTGTTGAATGGTGCATTGATCCTTCACAGTGAGGACTCTTGCATTCTCCGTTATGTCGTTGCTACATATATAAATGCAGCGCACAATTTCAAAAATATTTTTTCAACAAATGGATATCTTCTGATTATGCCATCTCTACTGCAATTATACGCAACGCATGAAACGAATAAACTTGTCACTACCACAGTTGAATATGCAGTCAAGCAGTTCTATTTGATGAATCGTAAACCATTTATTTTACAAATGTTCGGGAGTGTTTCAACAATTTTGGATACTGATGAAACAAGTACTCACGGTGAGGCTCATAAAGTGCCCTCGACATGTCTATTCAAATTATTGTTGAGTTTGGAAACGCCATCACCAGATCCATTGAACATTGGTGAATTGGTAAAAGAGGAAAAGCCACTGAAAGCAATTGATTTTTGTTATCATGATGAGAATGAAATGGTTACAGTATTGGATTGCATATCGCTGTGTGTTATGGTGATTGCCTATGCAGCCGATTCAATTCGGGGTCAACAAATGCTGGTACTGGAAAAGTCTTCTACGGGAAACTATGTGTGATAATATAAATACATAATCATCAGTAATCGATTTGTTAATTCATCATTTTGTTGATATTTCAGACAATATTGGAGGCTATCTTACCCTGCTATGTAAAGCAAATACAATCGCCTACATACAATAAAGAAGGTAAAACAGAAAAGGAAATAATAAATCAACTGGCTATAGCTGTGAAGACTCTGGTCAATAATTCAGAGGCATTAGCAAAGTGTTATAATGGCCCGCAAAAGTCCAGCCCTGAACATAAAGGCTCAAGTCAACGTAATTATGGGAAAGGTCCATACTCACCAGGTTTCGATTTCGAAGATGAGACGCATGCTGCAAAGTACATTGAGCATACAAAGAATAAAACTCTGTATGAGCGTGATAATGAAGATGCTGAGAGCGCGCACAAAAATGAGTTCAGACGACCGAGAGATACAATTTTGAATATGGTGGGCGAATTCGTCGCTGAATGTACTTTGAGATTGGCGGAGTTGAACAGAAAATCTCAAGATGGGAAGACAATTGAAATCCTCGATTCTAAATGTCATGTGGTGAGTATAATCATGATACATGGATCTACTATAACCCCTGCAATATACCAATTCAGCATTACAATGCCGCCGATTTTTTGCAGCGACTTGCTGATATTGCACATAGTCTTCTAAAAATGTCGCCATATGATGCTGAAACAATGGGTTGTCGTGGGTTGAGAAGGTACATGAATGATGTTTTACCTTCCACGGAATGGTCCAACGACGATATGAGACCAGCCCTAATGACAATATTACGAAGATTGGACAAGACATTCAGTAAAATTTATAAAAAAGCATCGGTACGAAGAAGTACTGATTGGGAAGCTGCTAGCGATCTATTGAAAGGAATCTATGAAACCCTTTCACGTTATCCATACATAGCACACTTCCAAAACTTGAAAACACTATTGAGTACCTGTCAGGCATTAATTGTTGGTGACATGGGTCAGGTGGAAGTAACTTCGGCTGCATCCGCTGCTCTAATGAGTAAAATACCCCCGCAACATTTTTGTTCGACAGTGCTGCGTCTTATTGCCCTTCACGTTATTTCACTGGGTGAGGGATACTCACTCGAAAGTGTATGTGGTGGTCAGTCAGTGTTTGGTTCTCAAACGCGAACTGAGAATATGCTTCTTAATTTACTAATACCACTGTTTTTGCGCGTGGGAACCGGTCGAAGAGATGTACCAAAATTGAGACAGTCTGATATTAGTTTTGCATTGGTAGCTGTTTTGAATACTCTCTGGCCTACGGGTACAAAATCAGCGCCAATTGTGGTACAAAATTTGAAAGCCACAACTGACATCAGAACAGGTAGCCTTACGTTTGCAGCGAGGGATCCTAAAATCTCAACAAAACTTTCACTTTCTCTATACCAAGTTGCTTTCCTTGGTAATACGAATTCAATGATAAATTAATCAAGATTAATTAATATCAATATTCTTTGTTGGATGAGTATTGATGAAAATTCAAGTCTCTATTATGTTGCAGCGCTGAAGATCATGACCATTTGTTTCGAAACGGAATTGAAAACTGAGTGGCCCAAGATTTTAAGGACCATGCGGCTATTGAACAAGCGTAATGAAGCGTCCATTCATTTGTGGAATTTCTTGCAGTTCGTTGTTACTCAACGTACCGCCCTCTACATTCAAATGCTGCCATTCATCGTTCATAAGATTGGACAACCACCTATATCTGAGCATGAGCGCAATATGCAAAGTACGATTCGTGGTAAAATTAGCGGCGACGCATTAGCTTTTCCGAAATCGCGTGGTACTTTGCTGGCAGACCTTCTTCATGAACTCCGTGATCTGAAAGAAGAAATCGAGGATCGGAAATTCGGTAAGAAATTCGGGCGTATTCAACGTTTCCTGCTGATTATAATTCATCTTGATATTTGTGTGGCGTAATGCCCATCGAACTCGTTACTACGATCATATTTATGCAGTCTAAAATAATCGTCGGATCAAAGTCTCTTTCAAACTGTTTCGAATATTCCCGAAACAGTGGTTGGCGTATTAATTAGAAGTACGACATTCATAGAGAGGAAAAACTTTGTATTTTCATTGTTTCTTTTTTGTTATGATTTATAGATAGATTCCATCCGTTATTCTTAGCTCCCAAAGGAGCAGCTAACTTTTTTCCAATAGGAGTTTAGGAGTTGTGAGCTTCAATATTGTATGTTTGAGAAAGTGGAAAAATTAGCTGCCAACCTCATGAGTTATTGTCTCCCTTCTTGATTACTTCATTATTGGTTCAACAACCATATCCCAATTACAACAAACCTGTTTCACTTTCGGAAAATTTGAACGGAGCGGTAGTTTATGTCAGATCGAACTCAGGTTGATAACCAATTGGGATGCCAAAAAGTAATATTGGTAACACATATGTGGTATTAACCTCAAGATGTTTGAATATTTTTCTAGTGATTTTGAATGAATGATGATGGTTTGTTGATTAACTGTATTGATGAGTGTTTTTTTATTTCTTAATATTTTCATATACCTATATATTCATAACCTCAGCCGCCGGGAAAAAAAATATTCTGGATAAGATTCCATTATTCAATTTCAAAATTAGCGAGAATGGAATCAGTATTAATGATAAAGTTATGTGATATACCGATCGAAAGTATGAACATGATGAATAAGATTGATGTGTCAGTTAGTAGAGTGATTTGTCAATTTTCATATAGATGAATTGCAGCCAGAACCTAAGCGCAGTGTTGTAGACATGCATCCAGGTGCCCCTAATATGAGCGACGGTCAGTCACGAACTCAGCGGCCATCTCTGTTGATTGACTTATTAACTGGTGATCTTGGATCTCGTGCCCACATTAATCGTACTCCGGCTGAGACGCCGGGCTCCCACTCAACTACCCTTCATTCATTACCTCTGTCTGTCCATCAATCAATCAATTCTAGTAGTACGAAATCATCTATACCAAGTGTAGGATCTGTGCCACCACTCAATGGTGTTGCTGCTGTCCGAGGTGTGTTTATCATTATGATTAGAGATCAGAGACATTTTAGCAATCGATTAATTATTCTCTCCAACCTTCAGCAGTGAGAAGGAGCTTTGATGGAGTTGTTCCATTGACTGCTCCCATTGTGAAATTATCCATGCTTGGAACCGCATCAACTACGAGCGGTGGATCATCATTATTGAGAGAAGGGAATAAACTCAGTGGCACGGGAATAACGGGTGATCACCAAATAGTCACAGGTATAATTATTTCCCACATCTTTGCACATATATCATCGAACCATCATCGTTTTTTTTTTTTTGCAGAATTCTAATCAGTCGATAATAAGCAAATATATTCGTATATAAGACTTGTCAGTATCATTTTTTCATAGTATATGTGTGTTCATTTGAATACTTTTATTTGCATACATTACCTCACCAAAATATTACATATGCATACAATATGAAAAAGAAACAAGTTTTGAAATAGATACATACACATACGCATGATAAAATTTTCAATCACACTAACGATTTTAATTAAACTCATGAAGTGACAATGTTTTTAGTTTTCCAAGAGACACAATTCACGGTGTAAAAAATTTAAGAACATCGATATAGTTTCGCTTCATTAATTAAACCACAGTTGGAATGAGCCATTGTCTATAGGGCACTGCTCTACTGATTAGTAATATTGTCATCGATTCATGATGTCTCTGTTCACATAAGCAAACTCCTTAACTCATCTTTATTCATTTTGAAAATTATTTTCATTGTATTCTTTGTATATGAAGGATGTATTGTGATACTTGTTGCGCGCGTTAAACTGTCCCAGAAGTTTCAGCATAGTAATTGTGATGACCAATAGTCGCAGTATGAAGTAATTAAACGTCCCAAACTGTTTCATTTTCGGGAATTTTAACGTTAATTATTCCAGAATGGCGGTTGTGTTTATTCATGGTTGTTATATATATAGATTTGACGGGATATAAAAAAATGTGTCTCTGCATCTACAGTTGAGAATAACATGTGAAAATTTTGTCTCTAATTAGGGGAAAAGAGGTAACTTGAAGATTTTTGAATATCATGTGGTGCCACATATAAATCGCTACATGACCGTTCTACTGTTTACGTGGTGGCTAACTCAAAGAATTTAGGCGAAGATCTTGACGAATTCCCGGTCATACTGATTTTCCGACAGATAACAGAGTGCGGAAGAAATCAACACTCCAAAATGATGATATATGGAACGTATTGACGATTAGATAGAATGAGAGTATGATTCGTACAACTATTTCATGTTTAATGTATATTTGAGTAGTTGATTGACGGAGAACGACACGGAAGATTGTGCATATGAGAAAACTACGGAATTCACTCTTCAAGTACTTCAAACAAAGAAATTATTCTACATGTTCGAAATTTGATAAGAAAGCAATATCTCATTCAGTGGATTCTGTAATGTGGCTTTAGGCGAAGAGGATCTCTTTCGAAGTGGAAGTTCAAAAAGTTTCTATTAATCGGGGACGTAGTTTTGGAAGAAGCAATTCATGATATCTAACAGCTCAGGAAAACTTTAGTTTCTCAGCAAGATAAGAAGAGAGTTTTCAGAGGAATATGTTTCGATACTTCATATTTTGACCAACTACTACTTGATATGAGAAGTATCATTTGTTTGTGCGGCATTATCTGTGGAAAAGACAAATGGATGTTCGTCGGTATAGAATTGAAAATGAACGGTCGTAAATGTTTCCAGAATCTGCAGTCAAGGTGGAAATAACTATTGCACAGTGGCGAAAGTCAAATGTCATTTGAGGCAAAGTGAAAAATTATATCAATTTTACGGCGGCAATAGATGTGGAGATCGCCGTTTCTAGCTTATTCTCATACAATAATAAATAATTGGTGACATATTTCGTTATGTACGCTAGAGGATCCGTATGGTATTTTCGTGATTAACGTACTGTTTCGAATTTTGATGGAAATTGATCGAGAATTCGTCTAAGTGACGGGTAATAGGCAGGAGTGAAGAAATGAATTGATTCGTTGAAGGGAAACTCCATCGTGAAACGCCATTCACTATGGCGAGTATCAACGAATATTATTTATACTGTGTATTGGACGTAGCGCATGCAAATTTCATTTCAGGAGACCCCCATTAGATATTTTCCGATTGTTGTCAACGCGCGCAGTACCTTTCTATGTAAGGAGTTGATATATCATAAAATATTATTCAACTCTGCGCGATGTACGTGTGATAAATTCAATTTTTACGCTATTCCCCAAGTGGAAATATTATTCAGGATAACAAAAAAGCAAAAGTCTTTTACAAAAAGTGTCTGTCCAAATGAAAGCTCGATTGATATGCGCAGCAATGAAGAATGCATTATTTTGAAGAGATATGATGAATTTTCTATGAAACTGCTCGGAAATCTATGAATCTGTGATAGAAACTTCTCACAGCGTAGCAGAATATGTGATTTTCAATACTTTGGAATTCGGCATCATGAATATTTTCAGGGAAAATATTCAACGGAAAAAGTAAAGTGACTTGGTTATTGTCACTCTGGAATAAATAAACTGAATATTTCGTGGTGGTATTTGCTACGTTCTGGAAACTCTGAATGAATTTGTTTTAAGTCTTCAGAATGTGAAATTGAAGAATCCCAGGCCTTTGGACAATAATTAGAATTCTGTTGCCCAAGCTCACGGATCACGATGAGAAGATGATATGATTTATGAAAATTGGAAGGAGCGCTGATGACTTAGCATCGATGATTCATCAACGGTTCAACTATTATGTGAGAAATTTCCGACTAACCTCCACCTAACGCTGATGCGCGGCCAGACAGGAACTGTTCACTTTCTGAGAAAAGGATTTGAACCGAAATTGGAAATAATTATTGTACAGATGATGATCTACTCATTAAAATATCTGAAACGTATATTCATCTGTTATGCAATTATTGCTTGAGGTCACGAATAGAGACTCGTTTTATATTGATAGACTCTTAACATGTTAATACCAAACAAATTGGCGTGTCTTGTGCAAATACTCGATGATGATATGAATTTTTGTATACATGATGAATGGAAATAGTTTTCGAAGCAACTATATCAATCATTTTTGCGCCTACATTTTGTCTTTTCACGATCGATGGGATGATTCTTAAAATATCTCTCGATTTTTGATGATTTAAGTTAGTCAGTTTGCTAATGAGAACGACGATATGTCATATTCAAGAGCAAAATTAAAATGTTCAAGAAGCAGATTGTGAGCGGTCAACAATACTTATTATAGTAGAGAATTTCAGTCAATCATTCCAGTTACATAGTGATGTTGAGAACAGTTCGAGAATATATTTAGAAATATATTTTGGGCTGTATTGGTCAAAGGTAATTTGTTATTACACTACCAGACAAAATTCTGTGTATATGCACTGGGGAGCGAGTTATTCGAAAAAAAATTATCATATCATTGCTGAAATATATTGTTGTAAGTTCATTGTGTCTATTTGAGCCGTGTGATTGGCACACTGATCATTTCATTGATTTCAATGCCAGCTAGGGAATGGAGGTAAGCAGATTCGTATTTTGAATGGCAATTTATTAACTTCTATATCTATTGAAATATTCCTTCATTGATAATGTGCAAATGTTACGTATATCTTTCTCCTATAATGCTTATATTTATCATGTGTATATATTGTTACGACCTGGGTAATAACTCTAATTACAATTGACACGATAATATCGATGAGATTATTAATACTCACTGCAGTGAGATTATATATATTCGTATTTGAATGGTATGACTGCTTTGGATTTCACGTCATATTGATACATCACATGAAAGCCCATGTATGAATTATTGATTTGTTGATGAATATTCTCATCAAAAGAGATATTATGTTTCAATGTATATAATCGAATTCATTTTATCCATTTAAAATCCATGTAGTTCGATAAGCTGGCGAAGTCACTACAAACATCCATTGTTATATACCGATATAGATAGCACTAGTGATTGGGATGCAAACTATTAACAGTATCTTCAGATTTTGTTTTATATTTTCCTTTTTTTTCTCGTGTCTCTACATACATAGAGCAAATTTGCACTTTCTAGATGTTGTATGCTCTGAAGTCAGATTTATTTCTTTGATTCGATCCACACAATGCGGTGAGTGGAGGAGAAATTCGTTTAATTCATAATCCCATAATTACGATTGATTTAAGTATGAAGAAATACGTTTTGAATGATATATTTGAAATCACAAAATATATGTGCAACATGGGTAGAACTGAACAATGACCTCCCATTGATGGTAAAAGTTAGTTACGCCGAGGTTGCAACAATATTTACTTTCTTATTTTCAAATTTTCCCACCCTATACAGCTTAATTTTATAGTTGTAAACTTCTCCCAATCATCATCGTATAGATATAGTTGACGTCCTTGAATCAATCCATAGATGGCATAAAGTAATTCTTATTTTATTATATTTTATTCGTTTGTTGAATCATATAACGACATTTTCTCTGTTATTCTCGTTCAAACAAAGATTCACGTCAATATATATGACACATGGGATATACACATTCGTACATATGTATACACTTTCTTCTTCTTGCGATGATCACGTAATAGGATACTAAACTATTGAGGCGTATAGCAGCATTTAGACAATGGTAATGTCCAACAGTTGGTGCCCTCAGATTTTCCAAATGTTGCGTCCAGATCTACTGCACACTATGTAGTTGCTTTAACAGCTTCATCTGTTGTTTATACGTTATCATTATACATATAAGATTATTCACGATCCGTGAACGGTGGAAATCATCATCGATACTAGTTATTTAGCAATGAGCATCATAGATTCAACATTCAATAATTAATACTAAATGAATGAGCATCGGAGAAATATTGAAGGCAAAATGCATCATATCATTATGATAATGATATATTTAGGAAAAGTCGCATACCATTTGAATAAAGATGCTAACCATCACGGTGTGGTGATTGCTTTCATTATGAATATCTTAGATATTCCATGTGGCATGTTTCTGGTAGATTCAGATCATCTACTTTTATCGAGAAAACAATAGTGTCACGCCAAACTCATTGTTGATACATCAAAACATAACCCGAATACGCATTGCTCTTTCAGTAGTGCTAAGATGCATGAACATCTACATCCATGACATACGCGACCAACTAGAAGAATAAAACGAATACAGAAAACACATCTTGTAAATTAACTTCCAGATCTCTGAGAATATATACGTTTATCCAGTCTTGTACCCTATCATTATAAGCATAACATTGTAGCTGTAATTCTTATCTACATAGCATGTAATTTTTTTAATCTTGAAGGTGGAATTATGATTATATTTGAGAATAACGGTACGCACATTTGCAAGGTGATGTGACGACTGGTAATGAACTCGTGAAGTTCCTATGAGTTGATTCGGTGGTGTATGAGTGAATGTCAGATATACCAAGCATGTAGAGTAGTACATGTTATTTCATTGTCATTGGGCATACGTTTGCATCATGATGGATATGTCTTGTTGCATATAGGAGAGATCGTAATGACTCAATTAAGTCCGAACAGTCCAGTCGAGGACAGCTCGGGAGATTCGCGCCAAGACAAACCTCGTTTGCAACGTTCGATGGGCCAAAGTAAGAAGACCTTCCGTTTGAGGAAAAGTCGTAGGACTCATGTAGAGGTAAATAATAGTTAG
The DNA here is from genome assembly GCA_018881525.1 of Meteorus sp. PSUC_FEM 10030008. Taxonomy (NCBI): domain Eukaryota; kingdom Metazoa; phylum Arthropoda; class Insecta; order Hymenoptera; family Braconidae; genus Meteorus; species Meteorus sp. PSUC_FEM 10030008. The sequence goes on from JABMBR010000607.1 coordinate 27,520, forward strand.
TGATGATACTTGTATTTAATGAGTGCAATATCAAAGTGATCGTTTGATGGTATTGAGGCGGGGGATCATCATAGATGAGCGTCTCATTTTGTCTCATATGATACTTCGATTGTATAGTGATTTATGATAAAATGCCGATATGTTTCACAGTGAATACATTCATTTCTCCGCATTGTGACCGCTTTGGAATTTCAACGGAAACTAGATTATTGTATAATATTTGCAATTCACAATCTTCATCGTTCAAAGTCACACGATTCAGTATTAACTTTTTTCAGGGATCACATCTGAAATTGGATAATCAAGAACAACTGTATCAATCAGTATATCAAACACCTCCATCATCGGCAGTAGAGACGTCGGTATTCAATATTCCTTCAGAGTCGTCATCCATTCGTTCCCGACGAAGTTTTTCTGTCAGGATTGGCGATGCGGAACGTGTTTCTGGTATGAGTTTATCTTCTGCTGACCAACAGTATCATCACCATCATCGTCATCATTATCAGCATCAACAGCAGCATCAATATCTTTATCGCTTTTATCACCATCATAATTACCATCAATACCATCCTTATCATTTGAATCATATTCATCAACATATCAATAACAATGACACCACTAGCGAAAATATCGGTGATGATATCAGTAATAGCAATAATGGTGGTAGCAGTAATAATATTTACACTAATTCTAATACTAGTAATGATAACAATAACAATAATAACAACAACAATAATAATAATAATAATTTGCTTCATCCTCTATCTGATTTATCGTGGGATGAAGATACCTCAAGTACATCCGGTTACCGTGAATCTTACAGTATGCAATTGATGACACTGAATGGTACGAAATCAACCCATGTACCACCACTGGCATCACCTGATGTAAACGATATACCATCAACCAGTAGTACGGCAACCAATTATATCGGTTACGATGGTAGTTCGCCAGATTGTTCATTCAATGGCAGTGGGGGTGAGAAAACTGCGTTACTGAATTCAAGTCAGCGGTCAGCGTCTCAACATTCACTATTAATGGTGTTTCAAACGCAGGATGAGGATACATTAATTTAACAAATCGATTCGTCGATCCATGCATATTTCATCAGTAGATGGAGTTGAAATATTTCGGCTGGCACGTCTTAGATCAAATAATATACTCCGAATATTATCGACATTTGGTGGTTGAAGCATTTTACGTACTGTATAGTTGTAGATTGCAAAATCGGTATCGACAGAGGCCTAAACATTTGTACAATGTGATTATAATGAGGTTGTATAATAAATACATTTTAGATAAAAATTGTTACAAACCCTCATTATTGCCGTGCGCATTCAAATATTTTTGGTATCAATTGTCCATTTGGGCATTTAGTGAGAGGTCTACACTAATGTCAGCGAGAATGAAAGAAGTTGCTGCAAAGAGGGCCGTTGCCATATCAAGGTTTTCTGGACTCTCAACATTCATCGTATCACCTTGCGAATGGTGGTACCAGAAGTATTTGTCGTTTTTATTCCATAGTGATGCTGCTGGTACCCCGGCTTCTACCCATTTTTCAATATCCGGGCCACTCTGAGGTTCTCGAACACTCAATGGAGTCATAGTATTCAATAACCTGAAAAGTTACAATTACATTCTACCTTCTCTTATCCATGTCACTTTTTTTTCATTTTTATTGGTTATTTTTTTAATTTTAAATTACTCCATTATCCTCTCGAGAATACAAATCAGTTTTCGATTTCCCGTAGCCTCCAATCCAAGTGGCAAAAATGTTCCCATGTCTGACTCCATGACAAATTGGAGATCATTTATTTCATTTTTATGTTGTTCAATGTAATGCCGTGCCCCAACTATGCCCATTTCCTCTGCTGTCCACATGATTGCTCTGCGATGATAATACGACATTTCTCTTTATATACTCCGAATAATATATCGTGTATTAATAAGAGTAATTATTAATAAGCCAATAGTTGTCTTCAATTCAAATGGTCACCTAATGGTTCTTCTTGGACGTAAATTCAGCGATTTTAAAACTACGAGCGAACTCCATGAGGCGAATGCTCCACCACCGTCATCCATGGCACCTTGGCCAACATCCCAACTGTCGATATGACCTGATACAACGACAACTTTGTTTGGTTGACTATTACCAACCATTTCAGTTATAACATTACGCGAATTTACATCCGGTAATTGATGTGCCCCCATAATGATTTTCAATGTGAGTTTCTTCCCTACAGGATATGAGACGAACGGAAAATTTATCATCCAATTATATGGGTTATTATTTATCGCACGTAAAGATGATTGTGTAGTCCAATTCCTACCTGTTTTAGACAGCCTATACAGTAGTGTTGCATCTTCAATAGTTATACAAGCTGCTGGGATCTTTGGGATATTTTCATCATAACTCATCATACCTGTATGCGGTGAATATATTGAGAATGGCGTGATAGATCTTATCAATGTGGCTACCGCGCCGAGTTTCGCTGCCTCCACTGCACCTCTGGTTCGATATATCACCGTTTCACCATACGTCACGAATTCTTCATTGTAAATTACAATTTTTCCTGACACCTGATTATAAATAATGTAATTCTCCAATGAAGGGAATATTGATAATCTCATAGGCAACCAATGGTTTTTCCATTTTATTGGGTTATTAGAATTTCACCTCATTTGCGCGGCGTCTCAATTCTTCGAAACTGTTAACGACAATTACATCTGCAGTTATTCCTCCGTCCGGAGTTCCTACACTGTACCCCAAACCGAGTAATTTTATATCCTTTTTTCGTGGTGAAAGGAGTGTTGCAGACTCGTCCCCTCTGAAAAAGGAATGATAGAATAATTTATTGTTTTTGTGCTTGATATTATACTGTTCATAACAGAGCTCAATCGTTTTTTATTGTACCTTATCCAATGTGGAATTGAGACTAATTCTCCATGTACATTTTCTAAGCCTAAATTTGTTGATCTGTTTAGAATGTAGTCGATGGCTCTTTCCAAATTCTCAGTACCGTCGAACCTAGATCCAAAATTATCTACAAATTCAGCCAATTCGCGCCACGTTCTGCCACGGAACAACCCTCTGATTGTTGCATTGACTATTTGATTTACGACCGGTGTATAATTATTTATCTCCTGTACAACTTTTTGCGTGAGAACTGCGTCACATTTTAACATCTCTCGATTTTCAATCAAATTGATGCACTTTGATAATATTGGGACAGTTGATAACAGGGCTAATGTTGTTACAGTGATTTGAGCGTTCACATGCATGATTGTAACACAAGATACCGAGTTTAATTAATTAATCGCGTTTCTCATCAATCGAGAATATTTATGTACGCAGTGGCGCGAGTTGAAATATAACCTTCAAATACGAACGGTAATCGCGGACTCAATGACAATTATTCAAATTTGTCATGTACAAAACTGCTATTGATTCTAGTCAATGGTGCTGTACAGTGAATTGTCATCATAAAAATCCTACGGTGTTTCCAATTCAAACACATGCAAGTTAAATTATTATTTTCATCCGCAGTAGAAGAACTGACCGTGATTATGGATAAACTAATTTCATCTTCTGCGCATCTCATTTGTGTCACTAGTTTCCCGAGTACTCATAACCTTAGTCGTGATCACGTGGTTCAGTTGGTGATGTACAAATAAGGATTCCTACATATCAGAATTGAATTATTATAATGTTCATAACTGATAATGATTTACTATTGTATTTAGACTTTCTGATGATGATTATAGTGGAGGACACTCATTTGAAGTAAATCAGAGTTGTTCCCATCAATGGACTCGTTGCTATCAAATTTCTTGCTGGTATGAGATAAAAATAGTTGAAGACCTCATGCGAGAAAAAAAACCCATAATGAATAATCCCAAAGATGATTTTTGATCCAATGAGTGATGAGTCTTGTTATCATTGTCATCGAAACAGTATAAGAAAGATAGGCTTTCAGAGGGAGAAGTGATATATCTGGATGAATTAACCTTTAGAATAACAATTGAATATTGAATAAAGAAAACAAAAGAGAATTAACAAATATTTTCCGTTCATAGAATATCCCTCGTGGAACCATTCAATTTTCACGATAATCCCAATTCAATCGTGCTAATACAAATTCATTCTTTTTTCTTCAATACAGATGTGCTACGGAGATATATTTTTTGAGTACTGTTCTACATAGTTTGCGAGTCATGAGTTCATCCAACTCAATGTTTACGTTTCCTCAATCGTTATTTGTCAGTTGGGACAAAGATGCATCGGTATATTTGTCATGATCCTTTACGTACCTATTGTTAGGTCTTGACCGACCTGACGCTTACCGACCTAGTTTTTATTTATTTATTGACTGCGTCGGTCAAGACACGGGCCCAATCAGCATCATCAAAAGTATAAACCAATCCGCTCCAGTTGCCAGACTAGATATGAATCTCGCAATACAAATATCATATCAGCCAAACTCGCTGTGAACACTATAATTGAACTGATTACTTATTAAACATTTATCAGCATATTCATGTCATGTCCAAGTATTGCATTGACAGAATGCAACTATTAGATATAATATTACATTAACAATTCATCATTCCGAGAAAATATAAAGAAACTGTAATAATTGTAAAATTCATCTTTGTTCAGTACAGAAGTTATCAGTATTGTAATATTCATGTTTAGATTCGCACGGAAATATTATATCTTCGAGACTCTAAACTGGAAATTGTCGTTGATGAGTCAAATGTAAAATGATAGAAATGCATCAGCATTTTGACAAATGCGGGATGCATTTTCACTTCCACATCTAACTGACCAATTGTAACATTGTTATGTCCTGGCTGCTGAAAAGTGGCGCGCATTTCAAAAATAATATCATCGCTCGCCGGCACAAAATTTTTCTTTATCCTTTATAAATTACTAAAGA
>JABMBR010000618.1:0-32441 GCA_018881525.1 Meteorus sp. PSUC_FEM 10030008
TATATATAAATATATAAATTCTCTTGATGTCTTGTGAATATATACATATGTGCTTTTATTATCGTGAGCGCACGTACGTACACCCGTTCTTCCCTTGTACAGAGAGACCAGTCGTGAACAATGCCTGCACACACGTGTGCTGTGCAGTTGCATTAAAAGAAAAATATGGAAAGTGTAGTATATGTTACATGCGACTTCTAACGGATCTCCACATTCTTATGTGTACGTGAATGAAATTTGAAAATTCATGGGGTATTGTGATGTTTAATATTTATCAGATTTGGTTTATTATGAGTAAATTTGTGGAATTTTCAAGGTTTTGTGGACTTGAATTAATTTTTGTGTGATTGATGGTGCCTTGTTGCGAATTCCGAGCTGATGAAAGCAGAAATGATTGAGAGCAGAGGGATGTGTTGAATTTATTGTGATATATTGATTGAATTAGTGTTGGGAACATCGAGAACTGTATGATGAATTGAATGTAATTTATTCTCCTCAGTTAGTTGGTTGTATTCTAGAACAACTCTGATCAATAAATTCAGAAGTGGTCGATCGTCATGTTACCGAAGTTTCGCAAAAAGTTTCCAATGAGTATTTGTCGACTTTCGTATGCTCAACTACGAGCCCTCATAACTTCGCAATTTTCCAACTTCTTGATAGATTTATTATGTAAACTCACTGTGCAAGAATAATAAATAATCGAATGGTGAAGAATCATCGATCATAACGGTACGGAATGTTGAAGTACTTTTAACAACTTCCTACAAGATCAGTTTTTTATTTCATGTTGTTCTTTTGTCCGTACATGAAGTAGCAAATTATTATGCCAGAAACAATTTTACAATCCACACGTATTTAAAATCCATATTGAAAAGAAAACATTATGCACACTTTTTTTCCTTTTCTTTTTTTGTTCGAGTACTTGTATGGTTATTTCACTTTGCGGTTTATATTTACACATCGTCTCAATAAATTCACATAGCAGTATACAACTACTAACGTTTATGATAAACACGTATGTATCATGTGAATGTACAAATTCATATACATATATTAAGGAAACATGTGTATGCGAATATACATATGCGGAGTGGTAATTGACGAATAATAAACTGAAACATGAGTGAAGAGAAAAAAAAATTGCAAACGACGTGAATTGGTAAACCGTAGAGTGATGCACGTTTTTGTATGGCACTCAAATGCTCCAGCGCTTTCTCTCTCTTCCTTCTCTCTATTCCTTTACTCTCTCTTTCATTCCTTTCTTCTTCTTCTTCCACGCTCAACCACTCCCATACCAAGGTCGGTGATTAAGTCCAAACGTAGTTGGACTGCATCTTGAACGAAGACCACCCTGAACAAAATCACGCTCGACGCGCGCATCCCCTCACAATTTTCAGTGTCTTTTTTTTTCTCCACTTTCTCTTCATTTTATTTTATCTGCTGACTCTCTCCCTCTCTGTCTCTCTCACCCTCTTCACGTCTAGTTAATTCTCTAACGAGCCGCTTCGACGCAGCTACCGTCACGATATATGTTCATTTAATTCCCACGATAACTTGCAATTTGGTGCTTTTCAAAAGTGCTCTTTGGATTATTGCATTTTCTCGTTCTCTCACTCTGGTTTATGACGTGTCGCACCATTCATCCAATATATAAAGTTTGCCCTCTCTTTTTCTCTTGAGGACATTCGAGTTTCACGTTCCATGTGTTGCCCACTTTGGACCGCGCGTGTCCTTTCCAATAGACAGAACTTCACCACCCCTTTTCAACTTTCTCCCGCTCTCCCTTACGTTTTTTTTTATCTTTCGTCGTTCCCCCGTTTTTCCTATGTCACTCCAAATATGCTCCCTAGGGAAAGCAAATTATGTAGAAAGTTGGGCAATATCAGTACGCCCTCGACAATTATCAAAAAATAAAAAATTCGATTACCTCTTTCATACGGACAGGAAAATTCGTTTATGGTTGCGCTCAATAAACGATGAACATCCACTGAGAGAAATGGAGAAGAGTTCTCAATCAAAACAAAAATATTATACAAACGTCCAACTTCTGCGTGGCCTCCCTCTTCACCATTCCCCCCTCAATATTTCGCCAAACATACGAAATGGTCACGTATGTTTAGACTGCAATAAACAATAATAATCAAATCACTCAACAAAACCAAATCAATTCAATCTCCTGTTCACAACGAGAGAGTAGAAATCGGATTGTAATAAATAATTACACAGTTATTCACAATCTAATTTGACAATAGCGTATATATACAAACAAATCAATTATTTGTTCGATCAAATTACAAAATAAATGGAAAAAAAAATTTTGTGTAATCAAAACGAAGCAGAAGTTAATTTGATGCAAACGAACCATTCCAATCGGTCGACGATTGAATATAACACGGTGGTCACCTAATTCCATTCGGCCAAACGATTATTGTATAAGCCAGATTTAATACGAATCTTTTCAATATACATACACATATAAAGATGTACCTATACAAACCTTCCATCCAGTAATCACATTTGAGTAACATGCTGGTGGTATATACACTTGAAGCAGACTTCAATCTCGAGACATGCATCTATATCCCGCGGGTATATATTTCCATGCTTCTACCAAGAGTTACTCTGAAGATTGCGCGTGAGTGTATTGCAAGGTCCATTACACGCATAAGCGAGTCCATGCACACATATATAAATATTCATATGCATACAACAAATTCAACGGCAGTATATACAAATGTATTTCACCATACTACTCAACCCCATATTTCTGATGCTCTTTTGTCTCATTCTATTTTTACTCCTGCATCTTTGCAACTTTCAACATGTACTTTATTTTTTTTCATTTTTTATTTATTATTATGATTTTTTTTGTTGTTGTTTTATTTATTTTCCTCTTTTTTTTTCATCCATAATACCTCCAGCGAGACATGCCATGGGCGTGTATGTTTGTTTAGCTCCATCTTACCCTGTTATTAGGGACCGTGTCCGCGCTCCTCCCTTCGTGAAACTCAAGTGAAAGAGACGTGTGCGAGTGCGAGTGATGATGACGGCAGTGTGTTACAGTGGGGCTTTAAGTTGTGGAGAGGAACAAGGAAAGAATGATGAGAAAAGAACTCGGACCACATATAAACTGCTTCGTATGTATATGGATACGAAAACGAATTGGCGATTTTCGAGACTGTGGGATCCGTCTCGATGCAAGCACGTACTTGTACGCGCACGTTTACGAAAAAGGAGATATAGCCAATACGAAGAGAACACGATAAAAATGAAGAAGAACATTGGGAACGTGAAAAATGAAGAAGGAGTATAATGGAACGCTCGTCGTTTGCAAACTTTTCGTATTTTATTTTTTATTCGTCTATTTAAGGCAGAATCGTGATTAAAATTCCGAATACGATTTATTCGTAGGCACCAAAAGACAGAATGGTTTAATGTTCTGAAAGAGTTAAAGTTATCAAACAATATTGTGAACAAGAAATTAATTAATTTCATTTAAATTTGATCACATTAGAACGAAGTGGATTCCTCAGACTACATTGCAATGAGAAATTCAAGATGAAATTCACATTCATGAACATTTTTGCAATTTGATTAATTGCTTCTATGGATACGTTTTCTTCTTCAGTTTATTATTCAACTCACTTTTATCACATTTCCCATATAAATTCATTTATTCCCCGATTATATTATTGACTTTCCCATGCGTCGCGTCAGGTATACAGGAATAAAAGCTTTTTATATGCCATGAATTCAATGGGGTGGAATAAATAAATAAACGAGGACAATAGACCAGAGGAAATATTGAAGACGGATATTTATGACTTTTTCCGGTAGTTTGTATATTCTTTTTTTCTCTTCTTTTTTCATTCCCAAATAATTATTACTATATTCTTTTTTTTGACACTCAGAAAAGCACAAGACCCCTCATTCGGTCTCATAATTCCTCTTTATTGTCCGACAATGCACCACTGATGACGAATGCTCCATCACGATGAGCAACATATAACTCACGTGTATGTAATACCCCGCAGCTTTGCAATTGAATGAAGTGTCTGTTTACATGAAGAACACGCGACATGAACGTATTTCGCACGCGGCCAAATATATAATTCTCTTGCTCTACCCGCTCATAGTGAGTTAGCATTCCTTTATTTGTTCAATTTAACCAGTATTGTCAACGATGTTTACGCCTGTCAACCCAATTGTCTCGTGCATTATTCATAAATTTTTAACGTGTGACTGACGCAGCGACAGTCAATCATCAATGAAAATGGATGAAAGTAAAACAGAAATATATATATGTATATACACATGAATTGTTCAATGAGGGGAGGGTTGGGTCAGGGTGTGGACGATGTTTAATTTTCACTCGGCAATTAATCCTCACGCTGGCCGCAATCGGAAAGCAAACTTGCAAATCCCTATGGGAGAAACGTGAATTTATATTTGTGTATGTGTAGTGTTTATCCCACGATCTTGAATATTTTTGTCAGTGGAGAAATAGATGGATGCAAGCCACTTAATCTATAGAGGCTTTGATTTATCTTTGGTAAATCACAGGGGAAAATTATAACTGGTATGAACAAGATGATGCAAATGATATTGTGAAATTATTTTATCTAAAGTATGTGTGCAAGTTGATGATAGCGAGTAAAATTTAATAACAACTTGGACACGCTGTATTAGATATATGTCGGTTGATAAAGAAACTGAAAAAAAGGGGAGGGAATATTATACAGTTGTGAATGGGTTTCTATAAAAAATTGATATTGGAGGTTTTTAAGATTGTTTCTCCAGTTAGAAGAATTGTGTGAATGTGCTGACATCTGGATGAGGCGAAAGAACGCCGGTAGCGCAAATACCTTCAATTCCTTCACCGAAGATCTCGTTTTGTCTTGGTAAAACGTGTTGAGCTGCTATCCAATGCCATCTGCTGGAATTTTATCATGAAAATTTACCTGGTGTAGATAAATTAAAGGTGAATAAAGCTGATTAAACTTGAACATTTGTTTTATATCTTTTACTTCTGATAAAAAATGTATGGCCAATGGAATATTTGATCGATGCATGAAGATAATGGTGAATGTGATAGCAAGTGTATAAATATGTTTGCTGAGTGGAGAAAGTAAGGAAATATTAGTTCAAATAACTTCGACGAAAGACATGTTAATTGAAATGCAAAGTCAAATATCCAACATTTTTACCATTTATTTTCAACTAAAAGTCATTTATAACTGTGGAACGATCCACTATCCCGTCAGGGATGGATCCTCATGAACTATGGACAATACTCTTGTTCAGTCATCGACATAAAAACGTTGTGAAGTCCGTTATTTACTATGACATTATTAAGTTGTCTAGTCAAAGAGTCAGAAGGTACCGGTTCTCTTGTCAGCAGCCAAAAGTATTCGGAGCTATACAGAAATCAATCATACATCATCCATCTGATAAATGTAAAATCAGTGATGCGACGAAACATTTCATAATTATTGAAACTCACTGGCTTACGACGTATCCCAAGCAACTCGACATGAGCAGATATGAGGTGTAATCGGTATCGAGGATCTCGAAAGGACCCTCAACCATGCCAAGCAATGGAACCGGAGCTTCCGCAAGTAGTTTGCTGCAGCCATTATCGTTTTTACATTGAGTGTCGTCCCGACGGACTGTCCCTACAAGGGTATAGTCCAGACCGGTTCTACGATAAAAAATCATGGTCGAATACATAAAAATACCAAAAATTAAATAACTTTTGTCACTTGGATATTGGCAGTTCCCCACACTCCCCTCAATCATTTTAACATAAGTCATTCGGGCAAGATATTTGACTATGATTAATATACACTCACAATTCGGAAATTTCATGAAAAACATATTTTAGTGAGGTATTATCACTAGCACTGACATTGAAAGTAACACATTTGCTGAGAGCTTCACCAGGATTCAGAAGGCTTCTGCGATTCTCATACCACATACCAATTAACTGCAGTAAGAGATCAAGAGTTAACAAAAATGTTCATTTTTTCGAATATTAATCAAATCATTTGGTTGTTTAGTTTATAACGAATACTCACTGCAGTTGCGTTCAAGTTCGAGACCGTATCACGTTTTGGGCAAGGACCTAAACCAAATAAATGTGCGAAACTACCGTCCACAAAGCAGAAAAACAATAGGAAAAGCACCATTCTCATACTGATTGAAACTTATTCTCATAAGAGTAAAACGTCAAAAAATATGAATGTTTCTGATGACAATGTCAACGACAATGATTTCGCTTGGTGAGCGTTTCCTTTTATATCATTTCATAATCGCATATTACTTGGAAAATTGTCATGATGCGACTGTAGATATCTCAATGAACCCACTCCATGTTCATTTTCCCGTATTATGTGCGAACAAACCGTAATTGCACAAACATATGCAACAATAATTACAGTACGAAATTTGCGTTGTAGTGGAATATGTTTATCATTGACTGACATTAATGACTGTTTCTATCGAAAACGTATTGACAGACAATTATCTCACTTCCTCCATCATTAACAGCAAAGTTTCTTGGCTCCTCTTCAATGTCACCAGAATTCGCTGATATCCATCGTACATTCAACTCTCAAATCTGAAGAATCGTTCTCTCCAAACTGTTGCACTCACAACAATTTACTTATTGAAATAGATGGAATACCTCGTTTTTCTGTCAGCAATGCAAATTCGTCAGTATTCATCTTAGTTTCCCATTATTTAAAAATATGAACCAGGACTTAATTGAGTGACATTTCCATTCATCCCCTATATTCAATGCAATCTTCAAAAGTTAATTGGTAAAATCAATGAGTAATGGAGTAATGATTGAAATGCGCGATCGGAAAATTCATTAGTCGTATTTGAAATCCCACAAACTGACATGATATTATTGTTTTTTGGTACTCAGGAGAGCACCAAACCCCTCTCTAAGCCTCATAATTCATCTTTATTGTCCGACAATGTACCACTGATGACAAATGGTCCATTACGATTAGCATCATGTTAATTGAAATACGAAGTGAAATATTCAAATTTTCTACTGTTTATTCTCAACTGAAAGTCATTTAAAATCTTGGAATAATCTATTATCCCATCAAGGATGGATCCTCACAAACTATGGGCAATACTGTTGTTCAGTCATCGACATAGTTGCGTCCCCAAGTTCGTTATTTGCCAAGACATCATTAAGTTCCTTAGTCAAAGAATCAGAAGGTACCGGCTCTCGTGCCAGGAGCCAAATGTATTCGAAGCTGTACACAAATCAATCATACATCATCCATCTGATAAATGTAAAATCAGTGATGTGAAGGAACGCTCCGTTGTTATAAAAACTTACTAGTTCAGAACGGAACCGATACAACTCGAAATGAGAAGATATGAGTTGTAGTCGGTATCGATAATCTGGGCAGGAACCTCAATCTTACCAAGCAATGGAATCGGAGCTCCTACAAGCAGTTTGCCACAGCCAGTATCATCTCCACATTCGGTGTCATCCCGACGGATTGTCACCACACTGGTATAGTCCAGACCAGTTCTATGATAGAAAATCGTGATCAAATACTTGATAATACCGAGAACTGAATAACTTCTGTCACTTAGGAATTGGCAGTTTCCCACAGTTTCCGTAATCATTTCAACATGATTCATTTGAGCAAGAGATTAGACTATGATTAATATACACTTACAATTCTGAAAGTTCATGAAAAACAGCTTTGAGTGAGACATCATCATTGGCGCTGATGTTGAAAGTAGCGCATTTGCTGAGGAATTCACCAAGATTAGGAATGCTTCTGCGATTCTCATACCACATACCAATTAACTGCAGCAAGGGGTCAAGAGAGTTAACAAAAATTTTTATGTTTTCGGATATCAATCAAATCATTTGGTTGTTTAGTCTATAACGATTACTCACTGCAGATGCGTTTAAATTCGAGACCGTATTACGTTTCGGGCAAGCACCAAAACCAATTCTTTGTGCGAAACTACCGCTCACGCAGCAGAAAAACAGTAAGAGAAGCATCATTGTCATGCTGATTGAAACTTATTCTTAGAAGAATAAAACGTAGGAGAATATGAATGTTTCCGATGACGATGTCAACGACAATGATTTCGCTTAGTGAACATTTCTTCTTATAATATTTCATAATCGCATATTACTAGGAAAATTGTCATGATGCGACTGTAAATATCTCATCACACCCGTTCCATATTCATTTTCTCCTATTACGTGCAAACAAATTGCAATAGCACAAATATATGCAACAATAATTGCAGTACGAAATTTGCAATGCAGTGGAATATGTTTATCATTGACTGACATTGATGACTGTTTCTATCGACTACGTATTGACAATTATTTCACTTTCTCCATCACAAACAACAACGTTCTTTCTCTCTTCTTCAATGTTACCAGAGTTCGTTAACATCCATCGTACATTCAACTCTCAAATCTTGAGAATTGTTCTCTCCAAACTGTTGCACTCGCAACTGTTCACTTATTGAAGTAGATAAAATACCTCATTGTTCTTCCAACAATGCAGATTAGTCAGATTGGAACGTGTGATTGGGAATTTGATTAGTTGTATTTGAAATCCCACAAACTGACATGATTTCAATTTGTTTAGCACCATTTCATGAATCAATAATTAGGAGACTGCATGAAGTCAATTCTGATGGTGAGCACCACCGAACACTAATTGGATCATTTCAGATTCACTAAATACACAAATGGTACTCCGAATTTATATTATTGATCAAAAACAATATACAAATATAGCATGTTCAACTTTTTTCTTTATTGAGGAGGTATTTGTTACAGATTAAGGACAGTTACTTTGATCAGTAACCGTCATCGGTATGTTCGCCACTCCCTTGCTCGTCATAACTCGTTGAGCCTTCTGGATGACAGCATCGGATGGTGATTGTTCTCTCGTCAATATCCACAGGAGTTTGAGACTGAAAATGCAACAGTTATTGACCATCCATTGCAATAATGAACATTCACAGAGTAAATTTAGTTTCAAACTATCAAAAATGACTCACTGATTCAAAAGGATATTGGTACAACTCCACACAATCGAATATGAGGTGTAATCAGTATCAACAATCCAATAAGATCCAGAAGTTTTACCAATGATAATAGCCGGGAATTCAACAACTAATTTACTACAATCCGATGCGTTTTTACATTCTGTCAAATCTGGGCTTGCCGTTCCTACAACTACATATTCCAAAGAAGTTCTGCAGAGGGAAAAGTAGAGATATAACATTTAAAAATACTGGAGACTGAATATTCTTTGCTATGTAGATTTTGTTTATTTCCCATTCTGTGCAAAATCATTTCGAAATGAATCATTTGACGATATGTATTGTACCACACCAATATACTCACATCTTTGAAATTTCTCTATTGACAACTTTTATCGTACCATCATCATTGTCACTATAATTAGCGGTGACGCATTTACCGCCAATTTCAAACCAATTGGGTATACTTCTGCGATTTTCATACCACAAACCAAGGTACTAAGAACAATACAAAAAATAAATATCGATGTATTTTTGAGAATACAAATCAGACAATTAGGTTACTCAGTCTACGAGAACTACTCACTCTTGTTGCATCAAATGGTGAGATCGTATCAACTTCTGGGCAAAAACCGAGACCAATTAGTTGCCCAGAACCACCACAAATGAAACAAAATAACAATGCTAGAAGTACTTTCATTTTTGCAGTTGAAACTTGGTTCTGCAATAATAAGTAAATAATTCGGAACAGAGTAATTATTTTAGGATGTGTCTGTATGTCCCGAAGACTACGTAAACACTGATGATTTTACCCAGCAAACGTTCTTTTTATGCAATCACATCCAAACATTGTAATATAATAAAAGAACACTAATCAGTAGTTGAGGAAAAATTATCAATGGCGGAAATCGGGGTCGATGTTTCGTAACCAGGTTCGTCAATTAATTATCCACTTAAAATTGATATTATTATTCACGAAATTATTCTAAGATAAAGAGGTACAAATTTATATGCATTTGACAAACCTTGTCAAATTCATATTCTATGAAAAATGATTCTTTTTCAGAAGTTTTATATGTGTGTTATATAATCATACTGAGATATTATGGATTCTCAAGAATCTGTATTGAAGTTTGAATATAACTCTACGACAATTGGTCTTATCGCATATGTAAATGTTATGATGAATTGTGGAACGGAACATGCAATGCACTAGCAAATGTTTATCATTGACTAAAAATAATGTCTTTTCTCTTTATCGACAATATGTTGACAGTTACTGTGCTCATTCTCATTATGCCATTAGAATCATTTGACCTTCGTAAAAATGATAGTATGGAATGTGTCACTGTAATTTCTTCTTTGGGTTTCAGTAAACAAAAGACTTTTATTTTTATCAATGACTATTTCCAGCACTACAACGAACTCGTATCTTTTTAATTGTTAATTGCTTGGGTTTTCCTCTATGCTGGACAATTTTCTTGATTCGTATATCGAAGTGGCACATTATCAACACGATTCTTCAGGATGACATTTGTAGCCTGTTCCAATGCAGCTCTTGGGGGTTGTTCATCTCTTGTGAATATCCACAAATATTTTCCACTAATAAGAATAAAACAAGGGTTGAATATTTTCGGTTTAGATTTATAGAAAATATTTCATAATCCAGTTAGGAATTCTTACTGGGAGAGTATGTAATTGTCACAGCTCCATAGAACAGCATAAGATGTATAGTCCGTGTCAAGTATTGTATACGACCGGCTATAATGACCTGCGATGCCAATTGGAAATTCATAAACTAATTTACCATTTGCACAATCCGTAGAATTTCCATCACAATCCGCACTATCATCCAGTTTCCCCACCCCAATTGCTGTAGATTCTTTTCCAGTTCTTTGCAACAGAAAAAAATCAATCGAGAAATATTTTTGTGAGGAATGGGAATTCAAATATGAAAGGCTGTTGCAACTCACAAAGTTGAGACACCACGAACCACAAGTTTCATCGTGTCTTCGTCAATATGACTGAAGTTTGCCCTCATACAACGTACATTCGTTTCATGGATATTCGGAACACTTCTTTGGTTTTCATACCACACCCCATCGAACTTGGCAAGAGAAAAAAAAACAATTTTATTAATCAATTTCTCCTTCAATGAACCATTTACTTCTTCCTGAATGAAGAATTCTCACCTTATTAGCATCGAAGGATTTCATCACTTGTACATCGGGACAGTGACCGAAACCGATTGTCTGAGAATATGCGCCAGTGGTCAAACAAAAAATCAATACTACAAGCAACATTTCACTTGTTAATAATTTATTGGTAAGCAAGAAATCGTTTGCATAAAGACTAATGTCATAGGCTAGAAAACGTTGCTTTTATATGAATTCATATCAAGACATTCACATATGATTGTTCGCTATCTCAAAATAAATATTGATCGACCATCAGAATCGTTTCTTGATATCATTGGATTCAAATAAGATAATGCTCGATATTAAATGTCACCTGGTATGGAAATGTTTGCAAACTGTTGAAACGGCAATTGTCGACTCACCAGAATTTATATAATGAGAAATATACTTCTATATCACTCTCGTTAAGATAGCGATTGGTATCAAATATGCATTGCGACAGACCACATTAATAAATTGAATTCATTCTTATTTATATTTACTCATCAATCAAAGACATAGACCAGGATTTCATTGGATGCTATGTTTTCATTCGCAGTATTCAACATAATTCTTCGAAGTTTGTCAATTCGATCAGGTATTAATTAGATAGAAGACTAAAATGTTTATGTGGGACATAAAATTTTTATTATAAATCATACATCATCAGAACAGGCCCGAATTTCATTTCCATTTCAGGAATTAGGCGGCGCAGTTCGCTTGATCAACTTCCAGAGTAGGCACATTCTGGAGCCCGTGGTGAGTCATAACGCGTTTCACCTCCTCTAGCACAGACAGAGCTGGATATTGTTCTCTTGTCAGAACCCACAAATATGTCGCACTGAAAATGGAATATTTGTTACTAGCTACTATGTTCAGGCACCAATCGATCATTGGAATATGTGATTAACCTCATCAGGCTGAAAAAATTTTATGTGTGACTTACTGAACACCTAATTTCTGCATGCAACTGTAAACCAGAGCATATGATACATAGTCAGTATCAACAACCCAATAAGGCAGCTCGAAATCGCCTACCAATGGTACCCTTATCTTATAAAGATATTTGCTACAGCCTGAACGAGAGTTTTGACATAGTTGTGCATCTAGAGTGGCGGTTCCATTCAAATAGGATGGGTTTCCCGTACTACGGAAGAGAGAAGAAATTCATTTAGCGGAAGCATGAGAATCCATAATTTTGATTTTTTACGAAATCAATAAAGGCAACGGGAATATCAATCGATAAAAATTACTACTCACAGCCAAGAAGAGCGGTATTTGACAATATTAATTGCATTCGTATTATTTTTGCTGTATGTTACTTTGACACATTTTGATTCTGCTTCAAAGAAGTTGGGAAGATTCCTGCGATTTTCATACCAATCACCGAAGAACTAGGAGCAGTTGAGTAAAATAGTTGTAAATGAAGAATTGTTTCAGTGAAATATCATATGAATAGGATAGAATTGTTCTTGATAGAATATACTGACTTTGTCCACTTGGAATGAATCCATGGTAGATACAGACGGGCATGAACCTAACCCTGGTGTCTGAGCGATGATGACGCCAATGAAACAGAAAATCAATGATATTCGCAACATTTTCGTGATTGTGCACAAATGAATTTCGTGATGAACAAAAACGAATTCTAATGCAGAATATGGGCCAACTTTGTTAGCCCCGCTATTTATACTGTCATTTGTGAATAACATCTCCCAACATGGTATCAAATTCAAAAGTTATTATTTCTTTTCATATTGATAAATAGTGTCTAATCTCAGATAGACACTGGTCTAATCAATGATAACACAAAATGTTTAGAAAAATGGCCAGATTTGATGTTATTATCGATGAAAAAAAATCATTAAGATGAAATGAAATTGTGGAATCAACAAAATAATTGATAGGAATGATTGTTCCACTTAGATGAATTGTTTTTTAATAGACTCAATATCATTTCTACTTCGGAATCTATCATCGGGTCACTTTCTTCTTTATTGTTTTTTCATTTCTATCCATGAAAACATCAAATCTTATCTTTGTTCAGATTTCATTATTGTGGACAATTGTAATTAACAGCAATCAGTGTGGTATGAGATACATTCAATGTCATCATGTCATTGAACACACATGTGCAACAATAGAAGGTGAACTACCTCTAATGCTGCGGCAATTTCACATTACATATTAGAGGTCTGAGTCAATATTATACTAGAAATTAAGATCTGATGAAAAAACCGAATGCATCTGAATAAGTTTGTAGCAACTGATATGACGAGTGAGTCATCTGAGATTAAATGATAACGGAAGGTAACGAATTGTTTTAATTTATATTTATTTTAGAATCTATACAAAAATAGCATAGTGATATCATCAGCAATGAGTGCATGAAAATTGGTTGCTCCTTCTCATCCTGATGAGGGACATGTGTCATGTTGAATACTAATCAATGGAGTAATGGGTAAATTGTGTCTACGAAGAGATTGATGACCACGTTCAAGTACTTCCATGTCAGGTTTATTGGATCGACCGAAAATCCAGACGAATACTTGACTAAATTCACAAAAGAAATCATTAGTAATTCCAAAAAATAGAAAATGATTGGAATGAATATTGAATAATTGTCTTCACCTCATATCATCCAGTTCCACGCATATATATTCAACGTGATATGATTCATAGTCTGTATCAAGAACCAGTAAGTCAAGACCAGGAATTGCAGCATATGGAGGAAATTCCAAATAGAATTGCGCAACTGATTTGTTAACTGTTGAAGTTGCAGTACCTTCCCATCGTGCTGTTGCTCCTGAGCTATCAAAAGTTATGCGAAAGTTTGATGAGAAATTATATTCACGCGTTTCAGGTAGAGAGAGACATGATTTACCTTGCAACTATTGCTCTCACAACAATTTCGAAATGACTGTCAACAATAGTATAATTCGAAAAGGAACATTTATGGTCAGCTTCATAGAAGTTATCGTAGCGTTCAAGCGTGTACCAGAGTCCACTGAACTAAAATGAATTGACAGTCATGCACTTTCATAGTGTTGATTTTGATGATGAATCAACTAAAATTTCTCACCTTTTCAGCATTGAAATTCTGCACTGGTGTATGATTTAGACATGGACCAATATTCGAGATCTGTGCTAGGGAACTGATAACTAACGGTAACAGAAAAAGTAACAAGAACAT
Organism: Meteorus sp. PSUC_FEM 10030008; assembly: GCA_018881525.1. NCBI lineage: Eukaryota > Metazoa > Arthropoda > Insecta > Hymenoptera > Braconidae > Meteorus > Meteorus sp. PSUC_FEM 10030008. The sequence goes on from JABMBR010000618.1 coordinate 14,422, forward strand.
GTTTGTGGTGGTCAACAACGAGTTCGAAAAATTTACTACACGTTTCTAAAGAAATATTTTGCTCTTATAGATAGACATTTTTTATTATCACATCATAAATTATTAGAAAACTTCGTATTCAATCACGTGATAATCATAGTGAGTAGCAAAAATTACTCGGTTGTAATTTCTATTTTATCATGACATTCAAATTATCACCAATCTTCATCGGTATGAAATATTATTCACATATAAATGGAGTAAGGAAATGTTTTTGCATAAGTACCACTGACATGCCAATGAACAGTTTACACGGTCGCTCTTATTTATTCTCTATGTCGTAATCGAAAACTTTACTACTATTGTCGTTATGATACTGCTTCAATTCGTTACATAATGCAGGAGTACCTTCATTCATAATCATACTCAACGTGTAAAAAAATTTATTATTCGAATAAGATATGTTATAAAAATAAATAATGTAGAATAACAAAAAATCAGCCTTACTAAAGAATAAATAATCGAATAGACTTATTGTTACTTCGGAATTGGATCAATTCTTCTCCCGCAATCTTTGTACATTCGTGAATTAATTAGGAGTGGATTCACAATTTTTTTGATCTGTGCGCGAAAAATATGCCCGACTAATGTGATTTTTATCCAGAATCTGATATGCTTTCTCGAGGACTGGGACTGGAGGATGATGTTCCCGAGTTAGAATCCAAGCACTTCGCATACTGTGAAAAAACATTGGAATAAATGATTTACTCCTATCCAAAACCCATTTGATACCCATTTGCTGTTTAGAACAGTTTCATATGCTCACCTGACTATCCCCATGTTGCTGCAACTCCACATCACAGCATATGAATCATAATCAGTTCCTAACACCCAATGCGGTGTTGGATATTGGATTGGCAGAGATGGATAAGATACAGTGAATTTAGGATCATCAGCACGACCAATTTGTCGAACAGTGCCAACAATTGTCGATGCTACTCCCGTTCTGCATTTCCAAAAACAAAAAAAATGAATGAATGAATATTCACATGACATAATTGCTTGAAGCTGAACTTTAAACACCATCCAAATACACAATTGAACCATTGACTTACAGAGCTGAGACTTGAGTATTAACAAGTTTCAAAGAACCATTCTCTCCTGGACTATAACTGAAAGTCCCACATTTTGAACCAAGATCACTTATGGAAAAATATCGTTCTGCCTCGTACCATTTTCCTGAATACTGTGGACAGTAATTTTCCCATTCACCATGCATATGATTGAAAATATTACATGCGACATCTTAAATATTAATTTGGAACAGCTTTCTAAACATATCTTTTTCGCATACAGCTACGTGCCATACTTTCATATTCACTGTTACACACTACACTTCGCTATTATTGAATCGAGCCCAGACAATGGAATCAATGAATGAAAATGATTGAATCATTGAACTTACTCTGGTCGTATTGAGTTTATCCATTGTTTCAACATCTGGACAACTACCAAACATGAGTAACAATGCATTACTTCTAACCACAAGGGACAAGATCAAGGGCAGCCACAACATGATTTGCCTCCTGGTAATGACCACTGAAATGTATCATCAAATGAAATTAAATTTGATACAAACTGTTTCGCGAATTCATGTGAATCACGGAGTGATGATATCCCTCTCATAAATTGTCTATATATTTATCGAATTAATTTCGCAATGAACAAGTCGGTGACCGATTACAAATCCGGTAAATCCCCAACTTGTTTTATTCACCTGAATGCTCGCCAATTTATCCTTGACTGTTAATGAACCCAGGTCTGCTCACAGTTCTCAATACAAAGATTATTCCGATGAATTCTTTTTCAACACACAAGAGATGGACATAAGGTTCAAGACCTTTCGAACTTATCGTACGTGCTGTGCGTTGTTGACTGACGTTCTTCATGCAAAGAGAGCAATGCAAACCTACCTTTTGTACAGTCTTCACTTCGTCGAGAAGATCTTTCCGTCACTTAGTGGGTCACTAACGGTATTGAGTTGAGGTTCAATAAACAGCCATATACCCACATGTACATATACAAACGTATAATACATTGACATCATGGAGCGTTATCTCATAAAGCTGGACGTGACCAATCAGAAGCATTTATTTCCAATTGCTTTCTAGGATAATGCACCCCCAAGTCTATATGTGTGGAGAATATAAATAATGAAGATTTACATAGAAATCTTTTTGTGCCGGTGTGAAATTATTTATAGTTGAAATTTTTCCCTCCATCCTATAAATAGATGGGGAAATGTAAGTGACAGATTTTTGATAGTCACGAATATCGCTCGCCATAATTCACATTGTTGTCATCATCCCGTAAATTTTACTGTCACCATAAATTTATTTTTATTGTGTCATAACCAGTTTATTACTGTGAATGTTAAAATGTAAGATAAATTATTCATGTATTCATGATAATCGCAGTACAATTAAACAAAACTGAATGCTGCAACACCTTATGCATTTATTGGACTCTATGAGAGATCATAAAATTAAATAATACCGAAAATTTTGTATTAAAACTTTTTATGTAACAATTTATTCACATTTTTTTTGTACATTTATAACATTTTTTTGTGGTATACCTTCTTACTGTTTTTCCTTCCTCTTTTCTCTTTTTTTTTATTCAGTCTACTGTAACTACGGACATTTCAAGTAAAGTTACATCGGTGTCTGGATTGTAATCAAGTGATACGATACATCGATTATATAAATATCCGCTGCGACCCTGTTCCATTTTAAAACAGTCCGTCACTCTTTCGGTTCATTTCCTTACCATGCACACTTAAATATTAATTCTTAGTCTCTGACTGTTGTGGTTCTTCTTTTGGAACATCAACTGGTTTTTCGATTGGCTCAGTAGCAGCAACCTCAGATGAAATTTTGGATGAAATCGCAGCAGGTTTTTCATGATCTCCCATTATTTTCTCCTTTGCATTCTCAGCAATTTCTGAAATGACTTCGGCCACTGTTTTGGCTTTTGGAGACTCCTCACCGCCCACGAGAGTGCTGACGACTGATTCTTCTTTGAGATCAGTCTTTAGTGCAACTGGTACAGCAGATTCTTCATTTTCATTCTCGATTTTTGAATCAGCAACAACCGCAGACCTCAATCCATCTGATTCTTCTTGGACAGGCACAGCCGATTCTGTATTTTCATTCTCAGTTTTCTGATCATCAACAACAGATGCCGACCTCAGTCTATCTGGTTCTTCTCCAACAGGCACCTCCGGTTGATCTTCTTCAACAGCTGGTTCATTCACAGTTGGTGGGTCATCGAACCCCGCGTACTTACAATCTGTTTGATCAGATCTGACCAAATATGTTTTGGAGATTTTGTATTTATCCAGGATTCCGTAAGCCTGTTAACATAAAATGTGAAATAATTCTTTACTCCACACTCAATCGAGCCTTATCGGTCTGGCTTGGTATCTACGTGCACATAATTGAACTTTTCTGAAAATATTGTCATTTCACCTTCTGCAATGTTTCACTCGATGGATTACGTTCTCTCGTCATGATCCACAAATTCTCGGTATGTACCGGCCCAAGACCGGCGCAATGCCACATAACAGCATAGCTATTGTAGTCCGTGTGCAACATGTGGTAACTTGATGGTAAATTAGACAACGAAGTAGTGTATCTGAGGTTCAGTTTACCTTCCTCAGCTTTGGATGCTGGTAGTATAATTTCACCTTCAATGACCCGTTGGAATCCCAGACTGGATAACATTATGAATGGTGATACATTACAAGTACATTCTGATGTATTTTCATTAAGTAATGTATGATGATCATGATAGATAAATTTTATTGCTTACAATCTGCCTATAACATTGCTGACATGATATTTATTATCGGCTCCTTTCGTATAACTTGCCATGGCGCAACGTGATCCAAGTTCAGGGAGTTGGAATGACTTTTCGGCTTCATACCAATTACCAAGGAACTAAAAAGGAGAAGAATTGCAATGAATCTATCGAATAATCAAAGAATAATCGGCCATTCGCGTGTGATTTTACCTTGCTCATGTTGAAGTCTGTCATGGGCACAAACTCTGGACAAAATCCCACGATTGGCAATTGTGCCCTGGCCAGGGCCAGGGCAGAAGTAACAAGTAAAATAGTCTTCAACATTTCTCGACGATCTGGCGTGAGGATTGCCGATCACCGCGGCTTTTATACATTAACCGTGTGGTAGGCGAAGGTGCGTTGACCGCGGACACATCGGTTGTCCTCTCCTCGCCACCCTATCTCCCTTTTCTCCTCTTATTCCTGGTGCCCCGCAGAGTTGGGGCCTCACATCGAGCCGTCACCGTTTATAACACGAGTGCGGTACGCTGTTGACGTTACGGTATCTTTTTGTCTCATTCTCTCTCTTAACAGAGTCCACCGGGAAGTCTAATAATATTTTACAGCATTGGAGGAGATGATGATCATTGGAGAAGACGGTGCTGCATCTTTTCTTGCACGCACGCATAGTCTCAAGTGGCCGCTTATATGCTTGGGGTATATGTTGTTGATTTGAAAAGACCGCACACGTGCCCTCCCATTTCATTGGACAGACGGTGCGACGACCCCTACGATACAACGTATATGATGAATATATACAGGTTTTTTTTATTACTTTATTTATATTTTACGTTTCTTCTTCTTCGCTGTTTGGTAAATTATCATAAAGATGAAATGACATGGATTATAACATGGATGAATAGAATTAACGGTGATGTGGAGATACCAGAAAAATTTTGTTTCTATATTTGTTTTGCTTTTTTTTCTCCCGATTTTTATCTATCTATGGTTCTTTGAAAGGGGTTTTAAATCACCTATACACATCCACAATGTATAAAATATTCTGTTTTGAATTCATATTCTGGTGATCCGTAAAATGTAGACACCCAGACGCCGCAGGAATCCTCGTGCAAGTCGGAATCGACACAAGAAAACATGTAGAAACGGTGAAATGTCCTGTTAAGTATATTGAACTTTTGCGAAAAATTTTTCGTGTGGCATAATTATTATATCATTATGATAATGACGATGATAATATGTGTTAAATCCATTGCCAAGTTTATATGTATTAGAATTGATTGTATATTTTATTAGAGAATAAATTATGATTCGTAACGATAAGATGATGATGAACAGCAAAAACCTGAACAATTACACAGCCGTGTATTATTCATTATGAATTCATTTGAACAAACATACGTTTATAAAATAGTTTACCACAAGATTGGGTTTGTAATTCTACTATAAAGTTCTTGGTAGTATAATTATTCAAATGATGTCGAGGGGGCGTGTGTTTCTCATTTGCATGTGATAAATTAAATGGCACTTGTTGATTCGTCGGGTGTCCGCATTGTATATAATGTGTCACCATAAATAACTGAGATTTATTGAAGGTGGGAAGAGTTTGTAAACATATGTGGTTGCAGTTAGTACAGGAAATTGCTTCAGTATTCATCTGTACGTATATATGCAGTTGGGTGCGTGCACTGGTGTCTATTTGATACTGGCTCTACTGTAGAAGCATCAATAATTTATCGTGGATTCGTTTCTTGCATAAGTGTGCTGTGTTGTATGCACCTGTGTGTCTCGCATACGTGCATTTATATATCGATGCTGGATGTGAGCCCATCGTAACGGGTTTTAAAGATTTTTTTATTTTTTTTCCATCCTCCATATTTTTATGTCTTTGTATTATTGGTTTCTTCTTTTTTGTCTACGTGAGAAGACAGAAATAAAATGATACTTTGGACCGTTAGATTCATATTGAAGACTTGGAATATGATCTCGAGTCAATTAGTCATTAGTTGTCGGGTGTATTTACTTTTGTATAGATAAAAATGGTGGAAAAAAGGGATTTTTATTTTTATTTCGTAAGACGTTGTGTAGCGTGTTGACGTGTAAACCGGTTTTCGTATCGTATATTGACAGAGAAAATGGACATTGATATTAATATTTTTGGGATTTAAATATGTTGTTGAGAAATAAATGCGATGGGATGTGTTGGAAGGTGAGGAAAGAAATGAAAGATCAATAAACAGGATTAGACATCTTCTTGTGATGATATCATGTGCTTCCACGAATATGTGACAGTCATTGCTATTGTGTTTTATTCTTTGTTTTTATTCAATGATTTAATTTATTTTTTTCTTTTTAAAACTAAGAACACTATGAAAGCATGCAAAAACATGCCTCGCTTGGAGGGTGTTAAAATGAACCTACTGACCGCCCAGGATTTCCGTGATAGAGAGGAATAAGAATAATTTTTCAATTTGTTGGAAAGAGAAAAGAGAATTGAAAATCATCCGGAAATTCCTGGACGAGAATCTTAGTAAAAATATATACAATTACAAAATCTGTCGATATTTATGCCGACATCATGTAGATATCTTTAATGATATTTTATAGGATCTAGTACACTTAAGAGTTCGCAGTAATTCCAGGATGGAATAAACGAGAAAGAAAACAGAAAAAAATCGGAGGAGAGATACATAAATTATAAAAGATTATTATCGCAATTAATATTCCCATCTTGTGCTCGCCACGAAATCAAATCACGCGCGCTAAACAATAATTAGTTTATTTATTATTTAGTATCACATTGCGTTCACTCTGTATGTTTATACTGGTAATTATTATAATGCTCTAATAATAATTTCTTCATTATCATAAACACTCTATCATCATTCAATTAATGATAACTCGTCTATTAAAATTTATTAAATCAATTTCAACATTCAATTTTTTGAACAAGAAAGTAATTGAGTGTTTCGGTTCTATCATGTGGAGTTCAAAGTAAATATCAGAAACTGTAAAATGATATTATGCATATAAATTTAACAAATATTTTTGTCCTTCATTCTTTTATTCTAATGGAATTCACTCTGATACAATTCTTCCTAATTTAAATTGTTCCATTCGTGAAGATGTATAACAATTATGTCATAGGCATTGTATCAAATTCCTCTAAGAAAAAATTCATCTTTCATCAGGTCACGGAGCTCACTCGTCTCTCCGTCTCGAAACTTTGATACCCACACGTTGCGTATAACAAATTAAGCAATAGAAAAAAAAGATGATGGAACAAGGTCAATAACTTACACATCACCCATATTCGAACAGCCCTACGAACACATCTTTGGTGCACTGCTTCGAGTGAGATAAAAATTAGGGTCATTTAAATATGTGCGCTCTAAAATGTATTCCATTTATTAACAGAGGGGTATTTTGCGGCACAATATAATTTTACTCCATGTTATTATTTTTTTGTTCTCTTCATCTTCTTGTTCGATATCCGCTCTAGAATTCTTTCCACCCAACTACTCTATATTACATTTATTTTTTCATTGACAAACGGAACACTAAACATCCAATATTTATAAATTCATTCCTGTTTCATTTCTGTGTTAGACGTTTGATTCATGTTCGATGTGGAGGTAAATATAAAACTCTCTGCATGTGTTGCATGGCATGCGTTCGCTGAAGCAAATGTTACTAGGGAGATTTTATTTTTCATCAGCAATACCTGTTTTAATTTAATCTTGAATCAATCAACCAATGAATAACAAAAGGGATAGATGGATTTGAATAAACAAGATTTGGCGAGTGGTCGAAGGCACCTGGAGGTTTTTTTTTTATTCATTTTTTCTTATACTAGGAAAAAAAAACAAAAAATTTGACGTCCTGCGCCAAAAGCTATATCAATCTTTCGTAATAAACGACTACCAACGTGAACTCGGGGCGCTCATTTTTTTTCTTGTAAATGAATTATTTAATTAAATCTTACAATTATTGTAACCAGCCTAAATGTAATTTCTCATCGACATCTCCGAAGCGGGCATACTCTCGTACACACTTAAGCCTATGAACACATGAAATCACTGCCCAATCGATACTTATATTTTTTTTCTTCCCAATTTGGACCCAATTCGAACAAGGCGCTTAAGCCGAGATCGTGAACAAGAACTGTTGAACATTTCGGACAAGACAGAACAAATAACTAATGTTGAATTCGAATTTTTCCAATTATTAGCTGTAAGATTCGGTGGTTGAGAAAATAAAAATAATCAATGCTATAAATTATGAGGAAATTTCCTAACAGAAATGAGAATTAAAGTAATTAATTAATATACATCATTCTAATGAAAAACTAATTGTTTGTTATTGTTTTATCGTGACGAAAAAAATGTATAATTGGCGATAACAGGCAGGAATCTAACAACTACTTAAGACAGAAATCGGTGGAAAGTCGGTTGGTCCCTTTGTAAAATGTTAAATAAATAATAATGTCCATATTTTTCGTTTTTTTTTTCGTATCTAAAATTATGTAACATTATTTACAAGAGAATCAACGAGGATATTCAATGGTACAAAGTAGTTGCATTATTGTCGAGTAAATTATTTCGTTTACCAAAATAAAACTGGCATGACATTCGACTTTTACACATCACATCATCCCCGGGTATTTCATCCTTATTATTGCTATTCAATACTTTAATATAATTCTTAATTCTTACATAAACGTGAATAACGAACGTATCATTCATCTCTCAGTTAATTGAGAGTATAATTATTCCATTCACTATGAACAAAAAGTCGCAGTGAATATTCCAGTATTTTTTTAATCCCTTTTCGTTTCGTTTGTTACAATGAGTCTAATCTCTTGTTTTTTACTTTCTTCGTTCGCTGATTGTGGTTCAATCTGTGATGCAATAAAATCCGCAAGTAATATCGACGATAAATACTCTTCTCATTAAGGTCACATGAGCGCGTTGCATTTCCATTCTTCTCGTATTGAATGAAACAATTGTGAGCACAAAGGACATAATTTCCTCATTCTTTTCACACAATGTAAATATATTCACGAGATATATTTGTTACGAGAAAAAAAAATTTTTCCTCAGTTTCTGTTGCACTCGCGTGTAATAACTTTCTATTGTGTCAGTCACAACCTTCGTCGCGTGGCGTTAATCATGTAAATTTTTGCTCAATAAAAGATTATTGTGCGGTCCTGATAGATGCCTTATGAGTTCTTGCAAACTATCGAAATGTAGTGAACAAAAGCAGCACGTAAACGTATTATCCGGGGCAGCAATAACGCCTCTGTGTACCGAACACAAATGTTTCAATAAATGTGCCTTTTGTTTGAACATGGCAACACAGAGGCGACACGCAAATGGTTTTTCACCAGTATGTACTCTTAAATGAGTCTTTAAATTCCATGACATTCCGAATTGTTTTCCACAATATGTACAACGATATTCACGCACTGGATTACACTTAGGTGGATCTTCTGCAGAGGGAGGTGGTGGTGCTCGAGCTGGTGGTAATGTCCATGCACCCCAAGGTGGTTCAAGACCAGGTGCATTTGCTGGGTCTGCACTTGGTGGCCTATGTGATCCACCTGGTGGCGTAACTGACCTGTCCTGCTTTGACATTAATGAATATCTTTTGTTAAAATTGTTCTTCCATTTTGATACGAGTACACTAAAATCTTTTCATGGTTTCACAAAATTTCATTACTCACCAGGTAGGGAGGCGCTGATACACTCAGTGGATGAGGCGCCGCTAACCTTCTGGGTGTTTCAAAACCGGGATTGAATGGTACAAACGCAGGATTCTGCGCTGGCGCATTATGAAATCCCGGACGTCGTTTACGATGTGGTGTAACAACATACGCTTCAGCAGGTGGAATAGGAATTTCTTCAGGTTTTCGTTTACCGGGTTCGAGACCGAGTGACAAACGCGCAGCTAATTGTCTACGTCGTTCTTCTGCCTCCTCTAATGATTCTCGCCTCTCCAAGAGTGTCTTTTCACTTCTGTAAAATTGACAATTCGTTGTTTAATCAATCGAAATTGCCAAGCACTACAAAGTTTTATCATTTGTCTTTATTTTGTGTATCTTCACCTGTGCAAAATTTCATGTGAGCTATCACTCTTAGTGGAGGTACCGGAATTGAGACTCAAGTTCACTGGATCCGAACTGTCCCTCCTCCGCGGTGGTTCGATACTGCTTTCTCTATTATCAGCAAGTATCGCATCGCCTTCGACCCCTTCAACGTCCACATCTTGTTCAGGATCATCGTCATAACCTTCACTCTTAATTAATACCGAACAGCAATCTGCAGGATTATTTGACTGCCTGTTGGATATGAGCAGAAAAGACATTCAAATTCGAGTCTGCAAATTGGCATCTTCAAAGATTCATGAATTGAAAATTAGTACTCACGATCTGCTGTCATATTGAGATTCATAACTAGAACTCTCTTGACTGTCTGAAGGATGTGGTGTTGGTATCCTCAACGAATCTGAATCCGTTGATGTCTGTGGCTGATTCGGATCGAATAGCTCCGACTTAATTTGTAGAAGCTCAAATAATTCTCGTAGTGGTGTGAGTTCTGTGGACTGAGTGAAAATATTTATTAACCAAACTGCGAACTTATTTCTGAACCCAAATCATAAATAGCTCTAGTCAAAATGTTTGAACTGAATAATCCTCAATTCACAATCACAACTTACAGGTATCAGAGCTTCACCATTGTAGAGAAATTCGAGTAAATGACTAAGCTGCGTCTTTCTCACTCCAGAAAAATGGACAACATGATCCAGTGCTGGATTACGAAGAAGACTAGCTAATAAGGGACTGGCTGCAGCTAACACAACTCGGTGTGCTCTGACGACGGAGCCGTCGTCACAAGCCAATGTCACGTCAACATGACGATCACCACTGTACCAAGCCCCGACCTCTGCAGCCAAGGTCGCGGGATGCTTCCCATAGTGGAGAGTTAGCAGACCGTCCGTATACATCGTCTGCAACAAAAAATTCTCCATATCAAATCGACATTCATTCTTCAATAATTAATTCTGGTTGATATGCTTGTCAATGTCGAATTATCACATGAGTAGGTCTACTTTTTCCGAACCCAATGCAATGAGGTGTCAGAGTAAACTGCTCGAACGCAACATTCTTCTAACAAATAATACAAAGTGAAATAGAAAGAGAACAACCTTACATTTTTATGTAAAAGATAAATGTCTTTAGCACTTTTTATTTCACAATTTCACAAAGCGATATTGAAAATGTGAGATAATAAATTCTTTTTCCTACTCTCTACTGATATGTTTCAGAAAATGTTGTTACATTATATAAAAGATTTCACATTAAATATTCTCATACTTATTCATCTCTTCAAGAAATCTACCTACATTGCGACAGCACAATAAATTTTCTGGCACGCGCATTGCGTTATTGACGCGGTCTATGAAAGCTAAGAAAGAAAAACTGTCGCGGAAATGAGAAAAAAAAACAGAATAAATTCTTACAGACAAACACACAGCAGCTTTGGCCTTCGATCATTTGTGGAATTGGAAAGGGAGAGACCTTGGGTAAGAGTCACGCAGCTATTGGCGTGTTCCGTGGAATATACATGTATAATCATAGCTTTGATGCAAGATCGAGCGACATGTGTAACGTAATAATGGCGCATTTATGATCATCATCAATGGCAAGTGAAGGTAACAGTGAAAAAAAAAAGAAGGAGAATAAATACTGATGATAATGACGAAGGCGTGAAAAATCTTGAGGGAGTGACAGCGCAAATGTACTTGTGGAAGTGTGCATATGTGTAAGCTTCATTCGAGAAAAAAAAAAAATCCAGGCGCGCCAGTTGCCAATGAATCGGTAAGCGGGAGAGCCTTCCTCGAGCGACGATGCTACGGTTATAATTATTCATCAAGGCGAGAGAGGGATTGAGAGAGTCATGCGCCAAGCGGGAAGTGCCGGTAATGAGGATCCCAACTGGTAGGTGAGTGGTGGGTAGTAGTGAGTAATGGTAATAGGCCAATTGAAAAGCCTTCGAGGAGACTTTTAACGTTAATTATCATTGTAGAGCACAATGGAAAAAAAAAGAAGGGAAAAAAAAGGATAATACAAGGAAAGAACATTTTTACATTAGAATAAAACGCATATTCATTCAGTTTTTTCTTTGAATGAATTATCCACAAGTATTTCTTGTACATGAAAAAGATGGGAATAACAATGAGTATTAAGTTATCAAGGTGTTCTCCAAATGACAATTTGTATAATTCATCGAAAAATTCATCTGCATGCACACCTGGAGATAAATAATATATAGGGTTTGGTTTATTCTTTGTAGCGATCTTTGCTACAAATTGTCAATGAGTTATAACTAATCTGCAATGTTTATTTACAAACAAAATGAGTACTACATTTATTGTATTTTTTTTTTGCAGTTGGGGATAGGTTCTACTGCTCATCAATATTCTTTTATTAACCATAACGAGTAAGATTAATCGATATGTTCGCTGTAATAGGAATAATAATAGCATTCTAACCGAAAAATCGCTCGGATTCATATGACTCAAGTCAGTTGTTCAATACTGCAAAGAAAAATAGCTGACTTCGTGGAGCTACGCTGAATCATCCTAATTTTATTTGCAGTATTCATCAAGGTGAAAGAATTTTTTCGAAGAACATTTGATGATTATGGTTTTGAGATGTGCCATTAAATGAATAAATTCCAAAGGATTATTAGGGGCGAAAGCAGATGAATCAAATGGACCAGCCTTGAAAAAAAATTTTATAACTTCAATATACCTCATTAAAAAAATCGTTTAACCATACGTAATACCATTTTTATCATGTGTGTTCGAGAAAATAACTAAATAAGGAAATTGTTATTGTCTGTATGCCCGAGACCGCATATAAATGTACATTGCCATCGCTGTGATGCTATAGTGTGACTGAAGTTCAGGGTCAATTGCGCGGCTTACGTCTCGTCAGTTTCCCACTACAACACATTTCTTTCCCACTCTTCCTTTTGCGTTCTCAACTCATTCCCCTACTTCCTTTCTTTCACTCTCTCTCTATTTGGGCCTTGACGCGAGTACGCGTGCGTGGTAGACCAGGCGCGTGGGACTGTTGAAATAGTGGGGATTACACCAGACTTTCTCTGCGTCATCGCTGTATCGCAAGAGACATTTAAACTTCTCTGCAGGTGCTGCGCTCTGGCCCATGCACGCGACATTTCAAGAATAGTCAGGTGCGGCCCACAGTCGATAACTCTCTCCAATTTATATTTTATTTCATTGTTTCAAATACACTGCAAACAAATATTTCCCTTCATTTTCAACTGCCACACAAGAGGGCAACCTAATGTCACTATTTCAATACTTGAAAAATATCCAAACAATAAAAAGAAGATGAAATTGAACGCGATCATCTTCACTCTTCACACGTGACAACTATTAATACTTTTACAACGACAATAAATGAAAATTGATTACTGTGAAGATGATAAACGTTTAGAGTTACGTTTTACGACGTAATATATAATGACAATCCCACTATTCAGCGAGGGAAGATTTTTTTTTCTTCATGATCACATAAGTATTTACGCTCTCCTCTCTGTCAACCAACTCACGTGGGCGCGAGCGCGCGCGTCTGCAGTATATATGTATATATTCATATGTTGAACTCCAACCACCTGTTGATTTACACTCCGGAGTAAATCTATCTTTGCACTGGGTGTGTAGAAAAAAATTTATAGAGTCGTGTAATGTCAACATGAGTGGATATAAAGTAAGTATACTATAACACAGTTCTCCGAATGTGTGACGACAATCGATCATTGGCTAAATGGATACCGTTAAGGATAAATTTCTATCGGGACATGTAACATCTATATATTCAATGATTTACTTCTTTTTTTGCCCATTCGCTGCCTAGAGATTAGAGGTTCATAAAAGTTCATGAATTCGTGAATCCCATCAACAACTAACCTTTTTGTAACTCCTGTTCAGTCACTTTTTGTCCATTTCTCAACCACGTTTCCCATTTATTACATGTGGCATCTATTATTTATACGCATATATCTGTATATATATTTTATTTACTGGTAAATGTTACATTCTCATCTATTTACTCTTTCATATACTGGCGCGCATTATAATCTTTGTCGCGCGGCGGACGTTACGATCTACCATTGAATCGAACAATGGCGAAACTGGGTTACGCAAATGTCGAGGCTGGAAAATTAAAATGCGTGCCTTGAGGCCAGCGTTGAATTCAGGCGTGTGTGCGTATACTCCTAATATACATTATCCTGATGTTAGCACACCGATTATTTTACAAGAATTAATTTAATTAATGTAAGTGTATGTTTGTTTATTTTTGCCTACTTGAGAATTATTGCGAGCCAATCAGAATTTATTGAATATTCATTTCTTAATAAATTGGTAGAATTCTTGATGAGGAATGAATTTGCGATTTTTTTTCCACCTTTTCTTTTTTCATTCGAGCACTTTCGGAAGCTGGACAGTCCCATGTGTTTGACTCGGATTCAATTTGAACGTATAAGTATGTTCAGTGAACGAATATGAAACAAAATGATTAACCGTATGTGGTGATGTTGGCACTGATTAAGGCGAGGCACCGATGAATAAAGCTGTGCGCTCGTACACGTTTCGTTGAGTGTATATTTATACATAAAATGTGGATTGAGCAACTTTACAGCGTGCACTCGTTACGCGGGGACGCGCTGCGCCAGCGGGGCCCGGCTCCATTTCCGCTCCATTTTTTTGTGAGCCGAATATTGCGACTGCGCACAAGTTGGGACTAACATGGAAGGACAAAACAATTTCTATCATAGATGAATGCAATTTTTGGAGTTAATTAAAAATATTACGTGAACTTGAGTCTACTTTATTGTGGTTTGGAAGTGTGGACTCAATTAAGAAAGTTGGAGTTTATCTTCTTATGTGTGTGGCAATTTATGTGAAGTCGCCTCTGGACACACAGCAGAAAGAAATCAAATTCGATTTGGATTTAAATTGTGAAGATGATCGAGCATTACTTTAATTCAATGATGACGAATCAAAAATATGAATTTCAATATTGACAGGAACGAAATTATAGATATTGAAAAGTGAAATCGAACTTTTCGTCTTTCAATGGTGCCTGCTACATGAAAAATATTTGTCAATAAAATTGTTTGTATTATTCAGCACATGATGACTAATCAATGGATGTATTCGTTGAACATCAATTCGAAATTCTCACTGGATCACAATTAACAATTATAATTAGGTAATGAAAGTGTTTATGAAAATTGGAAATTTCCTCGTGATGGGATGGAAAAAAAGGCGTGGAATTTAATTACTACTTATCATCCAACACGAACATTAAATGAGATCATAATATTTTGTCACATCAAATTCATTCTCGTTCTCTATAATAACATATTATAATGTGAAAAATATATTCTTAAACATTGTGTCATTGGGTCACGACACATATCGTCCTCTCTTCCTCGCACAGTACTGAGAAGTTTTACCAGTGCTCCATAATCTCATATATATTCATATACATTTACATGTAATAGCGTTTTCCATCGCGCGCGCTCACATTACTACATTGGGTCGTGCCATTCTCACAGTCTTTATCTCATTCAATGTTCAATATCGACAACTGTATTGACTTAATGATCATAAACATATACACTAAGTAGAGTAATTTTTATCTGATCGGAAAATTGCTTCAAACTCCATCAAAAATAGAATCAAACATATGGAAAATTCATCAAATTCGAACACCTGTATTAGGAAATGCCTCACAAAATTTGTCTCATCAAACTGTCAATTAAACTTCCCGCAAATGATCCAATATCGCACGTTCATAATAAACCCAGGAAAACAATTCCAATCCAATAAATATTTTCCCTCGTCTCATCAAAGTCCCACGAAACAGCCTCTAATCATTCCATTTGAATATCATTCACAACATCCAATCTCGCATTATTTTTTTTCCTCATCCATATCAAACTCACACATTCGCAACACCCCTCACTCCCCCACCATCAATGAGCCTTTTCTCGTTTTTCCACACTCGGACTCTTCACACTGACAACGATCAAAAGCCACCGGATACATTTCGTTCAAGGCCAGAAGTAAAAAGCCTTTTAGTCATACCTACACAAACCCGTGCTCCGTCTACATAACTATCCAGTATGTGCAGCTTCAATACAACGAGAGAAAAATTGTCTGAGTTCATACATACATACATAAATGTTTATAAGTAGATAGAGACCCTCACGCGTCCTCGCACACGTGCACCAACACCATTTCACCGGTACGCAGTCACTAATGCAGTCTATAACATATTGCATATACACACAAACGTATTCAATAGTGATAGTCTCTCTCATCGTGTATAATACATCCAACATCACATAACCACATTGGTATTTATGTTGTGTGCATGCGTGTAGGCGTTTCTACATGTATTCATGCATATATATATAGAAATAGACAACATACAAGACCATAAAGCAGGCTAGTTACATGATCCGTTCATTATATAAGAACAATCGCTCTTCTAATAGACGTTCCATCATTGTGGATCTGAAGGGCACACGAAACGTCGTCTTTTGCACGCGTTCATATTTCACTATTTCTCTCTTTTACATCACACACGCATATATACATGTGTAAACTCATATATAAGTGAGCGCCGCCTTCACGAGTGCTTCCGCGATATGTTTTTCTTTCTTATACTCTTTCTTGCGTACTCATCCATCATATTATTCATGAAAATATATTGCCGGCGTCTGGTATTCAATAAAGAATCCAACCTCAATTGATTATGACATTTATACTTTGTAATTTTAATTGTTATTTCGATCGTTAATGTTATTTTTACTATTATTATCATACATTTCAATGGTTTCTTTTTTTTTCTCATATCTTTTGTGTTTCAAGCTCTTATGATAGTTTAATAGGTCAATGAAAAATTCGTGACAGTAATATAATTGAATCGTGAAATAATCCGCACGTATTTCAATCGTGGTGCATTATTATAATGCTGTATAAAATTCATCATCGATATCGTGATCGTGGTGATTAGTTATGCAAGATTGTTGGTGTGTCTTTGTGAGTATTGTGTGTATGTGTTATATTTTTGAGATGGTTTCTTTCGAGCCCACTTCAATGTTTGATGTACACACAAGAGCAAAACTATGGTGTTGTGAAGGGCATTATTGATTGTCTGTATTGTCTATGCATAAACATGTTTAGATACATCTATATGTATATTGTGTTACTACAACTCAATCATCACGTCATTCAATCATGAATCTCGACGAGGTGCAGATGGTCTCACTCTCTCTTTCTATATCAGACTCGACCGCGATCTTTATGCCGCTTCTCTTCATTTTACAGACATTAACTCTCGCTCTCTATTTTTCTCCACGGCTCCTCCTTTTTTTTTTTCTATCCCTCTCGTGTATACCTTTGTGTAATCGCGTCGTACTCTCGACATTTCATTATGCGGGCCACCTTGAAAGTGACTGGTATAATCATGATTACGCATCTCTATGAAACAATAGGATTTTTATATGTGTGGTATGTATACAAGAGTAGATGAACATACATGAAGTGACTAAACAGGAAATGGTGACTTTTCAGTTGGAAAAAATGTTTCGTTTTTGTCAGTTGATTATGTCAAATACTCTTAACCTATATAAACATATGAATTATTATTTTTACAATTCTCTGCACATTTTATTTAATAATTAATTGGTTAGAGAGTTGAAAAAAAATTTTCTCAGTTTTTATTTCATCTCTCATCTTTCTTGCCCACATGCGAGAATCGTCTTTACTTGCGTAACAATATGATCGTGCCGCACGATACATAATAATGACAAGAGGAAAAAATAGCGAGCAAGAATGAGAGGGAGCGAGATGATGAGGTAGAGACGGAGGGATAAAGGACAGAGAAGAAAGAAATGAAAAAAACTACTGAGGAATTATGGATATATATAAAATCTCGCAAACCCCCCTATTGTATTCCTTTCACTTTCCGTCGTTTTATTCCCACGTCCCCGCCGTCACCGCCGCCGTGAACACAACACAAAAAAGCGCCAAGGCACGCTCTCCTTCTGATGTATAAATATATATATATATAT
>JABMBR010000628.1:0-32440 GCA_018881525.1 Meteorus sp. PSUC_FEM 10030008
TATATATATATATATGTCTATGCATAAGCTTATTATATTTAAACGTTCGGGAATGGGTGCGGGTGCAGAACAAAGCAAACCATTCTCTTCACACTGACGAGTGCGATAATATACACACATTGCATCCCTCCATGTAAAGCTGGAAAATGAGAGAAAAAAAAAGTAGTTCTGCTCCATACTTCAATAATGTGAAATATAGAATTCTGCCTTTATAACATTTTACAGAGAGAGCTTTTGTGACCTCGATATGAATGCGTGATTGTTTAATAACATGAATGCGACAATAGAAATTATTTCTGTAGCGGCAACAAGTGACCTGAGCTACATTAGTTTCTCTCTTTTTTTTTTATTATCAATTCTGAATATGTTATTGATTAATTATTCAATGTGCATAATTTTTCATTGATTGACAGTCACCTTATTCTTTGTAACATTCCTAACGTGTATTGCACGATGATTATAAATTCCAATACCAAAATAGGTATTGTATAGAGCGGATGTTACATTAGTAGGATGATTAAAGAGACTGGCGTTTATTATGGCACGCCTTTAACCAATTATTGTGCCGTGCAATTATTCAATGGAATGAGAAATGATAAGCATGTGTCAATTTTGATTGGATATATGACTGAGTGTGCCTACGCACACGCATTCGTGCAATGACAATTGAATTCTTTTTTGTTTCGTATTGGGGTTACAAAGTAATCTACAGTAAGTTTTCAGTTCGCGCTATTGATTCGATGCCAAGCGGCGGCCATGCAGAAAAAAAACTAATGACCAATTACTTTAATTGCAGGGTTAAAGAAATCAATATATATGCACATGTGCATTTGTATGTACATGCGATATAAATGTATATTTGGTTTTTGTGTTGCTGAGGGGTCCATCGATCCATTCATATGTTTGATGAAATTCATCGTTCGTGCATGGAAATATACATTTTATGAAATTATACGATCGCTTCATTTTCATTTTTTTTTTGCACATTTTTTCGCATTTTTTGTTTCGTCCCCCTTTCCATCTTTGTATGAATGAGGCAGCTCATAGCGGTCGTGAAGTGGTGCCCCCACGATCAATACTAGCACACAGTACGACGATAACAACTACGATGATGGCAACTCCAGAGCTGAATGTGGCGGGGATGTTGCCAGGCAACGGAAGCTGTCTACCCGTGGGTTCATCGGCCTTCCTCAGTTTCTCTCTGGCTCCCATTTCTCCTGTCATATATAGATATATATATTATACGCAAATAAAATACATTTATTTGTTCAATTGTAAAACAACTTGAATATATTTAACATTCCGCTCAAGGGAGAATGAGACGTCTGTATGACGTTTAATTTGCATCAGAACAGCAATTACTTTGATAGTCCGATGAATTTTCCACGTTGATAATAAAGATGAAATGTTTTCTTTTACAGAATGTAGATCATAAACTGAAATTCCGTTCAAAGAAAGGCCAACTGCCTTTTATCGAGATTGATGGCAATGAATTTGCAGAAAGTACCATTATTATTCGTGAATTGAGTCAGAAATTCCGAAAAGACTTAGATGCGAATCTCACTCTTGAGCAACGTACCATATCTCACGCAATGATCTCAATGATTGAAAACCATCTGGTGTGGGTGGTTGCTTGGTGGCGCGCCAAGAACACGGACGCTGTACTGAAGGGATATCAAGTTAACTTACAACACGCACTTGGTACACGCATACCAAATGGAATACTCAATATCTTCTTCAAATTTACATATGGGCGGAAGGTAAAATGGAATTAAAACGTATTAGTTATACCAATAGGGTATACAATAGACAATGGAATCTCCTGATGAGATTCTTATATAAATATTAAATATTGATTCGAATTTTTATGTGGCTTTGCTTGTGAATTTAGGGAGCCAAAAAGGTGAAAGCGCAAGGAATGGGCATTCATACTGCGGAGGAAGTTGCTCAATTTGGTTGTGATGATCTCAAAGCTCTCTCTGATTTGCTCGCTGATAAACCATTTTTCTTCGGTGATGAGCCAACTACGGTTAGTATGATGACTCAGCATTAATTACTGTGGAATTTATATTAATGTCTATAATTAAATTAATTAACGTGCTATAACATTATTACAATTATTCTAGTTGGATGTCGTTGCGTTCGCTCACCTCGCGCAAATTTTATACATCGAAAAATCAACACCGTATGCGTTGAGGGACCATATGCAAGATAATTGTCCCAATTTAGTTGGGCATTGCTCACGTATGAAGGAAAGATGTTTCCCAGACTGGGAGGAAATTTGCACCACATTGGATATGAATACTCATTTGCCAAAACCACCGAAAGAGGAAAACAAAGAAAGTAAAGAGGACAAGAAGGAAACTAAGGAGTCAAAGGAAGGTAAGGAGGGTGACAAGGAGAAAGCTGATGGTGAAGAGAAAGAGGGCGAGAAAGATAAAGAGGTTGATGAGAATAAAGAGAAAGAGGAGAGAGTAGAAGAAAAATAAATGGATTATAAGTGGTTTACACTGACGAAATTAATGAAAAATGATGATGAAGACGCGGAAAATAACATGACATGAACAATTAAAAAAATGAAAAGAATGATTAAAATAAGTCAAAGAAATTGAAATACATGACGATTGAAGGTAGAAAATTTATATAAGAAAGCAGGAATATGAAAGAAGTTTGATTTCTGCTCATGTCTCTCTTTTTTTATATACACACATATATAACATATAGTATTGGTATCTTTTATATTGATTTATATTTTTTTTCTACTTTATCAATGATTAGAAAGAATTTGAAGTAATCTTTTGTGTTTAACTGATTTTATTGTGGTAATTTTCGGGCACTGAGGATCGATCAGGGTCTGATATGCAATACAAGAACTGCAATAGACTTTGCCATATATCAGATTTTGTTTATAAGATTTTTTTATATTATTCTTTTAAATTAATTCAGCCCAATGTACACATTCTTCAGATATTTCGTTATCATTCTATTATAATTATAATAATTATTATTATGATTCACACATAATCATTTATATTCATTATCACAAAATATTGATTTTAAATGAATGAATTCTTAAATTAGAATTGTTATGAAATAAAAACTAATAGTTATTAGTTAAAGCTCTCTTTCGGCCATAATCAGTATTGTGCTGATGTTGGTGGGAATTGTAAGAAAAGGAAAACGGCCCGATACGTATGCAAAAAATGATTAATGGAGCAGCTCTCGATGTAGGGGACGAGGGATAATTCGCATCGAATAAATAATCCGTTTACGATTTTTTGGAAGTAATAAAAAAGAGTCGAGAATCATAATTAATTGAAGTCATAATAAATTTGTGATATAAAAAAAACGGAAGTTACGATACAATGACTGTATAATTAATCAATTGCATGCATCGTATTCTAATCAATTCGAAATTTATTGAGTAGTGTTAGCAAACTAAACCATGACGTCATTTAAGTACAATAAGCATTTCAATAGACTTACTAAAAGTAATACGCGAAGAAGAAAAAAAAATGCAAAAACGAAATTTTTCAAACGCAAACCGAAAGCTTTTACACACAAATTTTTCTTTATCAATGCTGTTTTTATAATCTAATGGGAAAAACAAGAACAAATTTGCTTTCGTTCATTTACCACACCATTGTCATTCCTGTTAGTCGTAGATTTTTTTATATGTATATTTTTTACAAACTATTACAATAAGCAGTCATACGTGTGTATTGAAAAAAATTAATCGAATTTTTATAATATCATTTGACACAACGCCGTCAATATTCATAAATTATGAATGGCCATAAAATTTCATAAATTTTTTACAATGCATAGTTTCGATGAATAGAAAACGTTCATGCACAAATGCATTTATTATCATTAACATATTGACGAGACCATTCATATATTTCGATCATTTTTTTATTCCCGAAAATTATTGCTAATTTCTACCATGCTACGATGATGAATGTTCAGCATTATTACCACGCCATGTCATATCTGAACATATATACTCATAAATGTAAACATATATGCTCAAAACTTATTCGGTTTTGGTATGAATTAAGATAATTCTTATCTTTGACATGGCTTCTTGAAAAAAATTTTCTTATTCTTTGTTGATATCAATTTATTTTGTATCCAATAAATGACCACTGATTTATCAGAGATGCAGCATCGTGTACGAAGAGTAAACAAAAATGAGAGGAAGAAATGAATTGAAACAGCAAAATAGTTTACGTATAATATATATTACACATTAGAATAATTCAATGTGAATTAATTTTCAGTTTATATTCAGTGCTATATATTTCACTGTCATTATTACACCATCATTAATTGTATCATGCGAGAAAAAGAATAAAAAATAAACTGCGTTTATAAATATTATGGTTCAATTTTATTTATTCTATCAATTATCAATCATTTCAATTGTATACCCTACTGTCATTTTGAATTTCGACGCGCACAATCATCAGACTCGCTGGCATCATTCTCGTTCTAGAATCTATTCTACCACCTGCACACTACTGATTCATGAGTGTGATTGTTGTTCAATCCCTTATCAATAGTCATGTATACATATATATGTATATATTTAGCTGTGGCGCCACTTGATATCTCGCGGTCCAGTTTTCATACATCGGCCGAGCAGTTTTCTTATTCACAATTGTTTCATATGAGGAGTAGGTAGTTGGAGACATTTTAACATAATCCCTTGTATTATATAAAACATTTATTGACATTCAATGATGTACTGTGAAAAATATTTTTGTAGTGACGCGTAATTCAAATGAGTGGGATGACTGGAGAAATATTCATAATTGAGGGTGTGCAAGATTACTTTTTGCTGGACATCGTAAGTTTATTCACACAAGTTTGATTTGTCTATCTAAAACATTTTATTGCACTACGGCAATTCAATGCGTCAATTCGGTAAGCAATGTAAATTTTATTATTTTTCTTTCGACTCTTTCGCTGCAGTGAACACAACGATTTCATTACCTACGAAATGGCTATCGAAATTCTAGATGTTGATCATCTAGCAATCAGTGCTATAGTGACGATTGGGATGCAGTTGATTTTTTTCTCAATTGCTGCTACATTTCAAATGGATAAACTCACCGATTTTGCGGGTGGTATGAATTTTATAATATTGGCATTACTTTCATTCTTCCTCGGTCAAGAAGGAAAGGTTCGTTCCCTTTCAATATTGAAATAGTGATTATCATTCATTTATCAGCTAATTCTGCATTTCATCTTGAATTTACAGACGTACGATAGTCGACAACTGATGGTGACAGTATTTGTTTGCATCTGGGGCTTTCGTTTATCAGCGTACTTATTATATCGTATTCTAAAAATTGGTCGAGATAAAAGATTCGATGATAGACGCAGTAATGTTATCAGGTTCGCTGTCTTCTGGACATTTCAAGTAAGTTTATGAAGATGAATAATAATTTTTCCTTCTTTATAATCAAGTACCTGACTTATGTCATGTTTGTTTCAGGCCATTTGGGTATATGTCGTCAGTTTGCCAGTGATGATTATAAATTCACCACGGCATAAAATACCACCAGCACCCAAGACAATGACAACATTGGATAGTGCCGGTACTGGTCTATTCATCGTTGGTTTATTGGCTGAAACTTATGCTGATCTCCAGAAATTTTCGTTCCGATCCGACCCAGTTAACAATGGAAAGTGGTGCAATGATGGTAATAAGATTGGGAGTCGATGAAGTTGGATTGGCTTCGCAAAGTGATATGAATAAAATTTGTTGTTAATATTCCAGGTTTGTGGAGACTCTCGAGGCATCCAAATTATTTTGGTGAAATTGTTGTTTGGTGGGGAATATTTATCGTGTCATTAAACGTTATCGAAGGAATCGAATGGATAGTCATTGCCTCGCCTATTTTTACTACGATAATAATATTGTTCTTATCGGGTATGCCTTTATTGGAACGTGCATCGGATGAACGATATCGCGAGTGAGTTATTTCAACCACATACAACTTAGAAAATATTATGCACTAGAGATACTAACTTATTGATTTTTCTATTCAGTAATGCCGAGTATCGCCAGTACAAACAATCAACGTCGCCTTTAATCCCAATACCACCAGCAATATATCAGGAGGTACCGTGGTTCCTAAAGTTCATATTGTGCTGTGAATATCCGTTGTATGATTCTCTTGATGTCAAGCCACGTTCAGCAGTCACTGAATCAACATCAATTAGTCTCGCAGCGTCCACGTAGCTATAAATCAACGTCAGAATTCTGGCGCGGAATTCTGGCGTTGTTTGTTTGCAATTGAAAAGCCTTGTTATTTTGTTTTAAATATTTACAATTGTTTCTTCCCTGTTGAGTTCCTTCAATTATTATTCATGAGTTCGTATTGATGATATTTTGTTGATTATGGTGCTTGACTTTTGTCGCCCGCTTTGATATATTTCGACCAATCTACTCTTCTCATAGTAACACGATGACTAATGTGTGATATGCGAACAGTTTCCGAATCTTCCAAGCTATTTCTATAAAACATAAACATAAAATTATTTTGCTGATAATTGTTATTTTCAACTTTCTTAACAGCCATTGATATGATACAAAGATTAAATTCTCTGTATCTCTTCCCGATTGATTTTTCAAATCAGTAACAAGTGGTGATGAGCGTTAGCTCTTTTTTATCAAAAAGTTGCCATGAATAAATCGTCCTTTCATGGATGAATAATTGCCACAGGAAAATACGACATTGCGATTATTTTGAATTTCCTGTAGTGATATACGGTGAAATATAATGCATCGTGTGAATGCAGTTTGAACACTTCCGCAAGTAACTGGTTGCGCATGATGCAAAACGATGAAAAACAATATATATATATATAAATAAAATGCGCATTCCGGTTCATGACCTTAATTCTGCCACTGGGCTGTTGTTGTTGTTGTGATTCAACGGTTCAAAACCGTCACAAAGATTGAATGAGGAGATAAACCCTCCACTTATATACTTGCGAAGATTGAGAGAGCATCAAATCAATTCTTTGAAAAAGAAAAAATATATATAAATGATTGATTGGTTGACGACGATGATTCGATCGAATCTGGAAAGTTTTAATAGCTGAAGATTAAATTGATGAAGTGAAATTTCACTAGGATATTATCCTGTAGTATGGATGATAAACTATCGACTAGTCATATCAACTAGATTTATTTTAGAATATATCAATTCAGGGTTCGATGTAATATTATAATGTAATGACGCCTACAGCTAGAGAGTCAAGAACTATAACGATACGCTCTTATAGATAATTCATTAAATTCTTCCTGCACAACTTTTTTCAATCATTCATCTATAATACACGAGTTAATATGGAATATACTGCGATGTAGAAAATGAAATTCAAAAGAATTATTACTACACACTTAGATTAAGGAGACGAGGAGTGATATAAAAACTAATGCTATGAAATTGTTCATTAGGAAAATTAATTTATTTCTCGTAACTTTGTACACTTCATTGCCTCACTTAGTAATAGTAAATGAAAACCCATAAGCAAGAAAAAAAAGAAAAATAGGTATAAATTTACATTTATTAAATGGGTATATAAGCGGGGCAAGGTCCGATTGGTGGCCTTTTATATTGCGCACTCTGAGAAGGCTGTGACTGTTCCTCTGTTTGCTGTTGTGCATTTTGACTATCGACAGTAGAATCAAGTGATACCGAAGGATTTTCGAATTCGGAATTAGTATTTATGCTCTTCATCAACTTAATTTTATCTAAAATTCTCATTTTTTTCGTCATCAAATTGTCGTCCACAGAACTTTTATCCTCATCATAATATCTTTTTTTAATTTCTTCACGCGACACTGGAATAGCTGGTGGGTCCGTTTTTTTGTTACATATTACTTGCTTATTGAAAGATTTGCCGGTCTTCGGGTTTTGTGAAGTTCTGTGCTGTGCTGACAAAGAGGATTTATGGGGATATGGGCAATTCTTACCTTTTGTGCACTTGCCAGTCTTCTCGAACTCAGGACAAATATTTGTATGCCGTTCTTTGCACTGTGAAAACATCGGATTCATGAAAATATCATATCATGAATAAGTAAAGAATTATTAAATATTAATTGGACCTATATTCGAAACATCCAATCAAGCTGGTAATTAGTTTAGTTGCATTATTGTCGCACTTAAAAGTGAATAATAAATTGAATGGTACACATGAATGAAATGATAATGGAATCAGTTACCTTGTTACCCTTTGCACAATATCCTTGGAGGAAAGATATGCATATCGGTGTATTTGATGAAAATTTTACATGCAAGTATGGACAAGCATCACGAATACAACAGCCATCGAGGAAATATTTACACGTCGGCATCTTTTCTGGTCCGATTTCATGCGATAATCGACAGTTATCAAGTAAACATTTCCCCTGCAGGAAGCTAAGAATAAACATACAGAGATCATCATTTTTTGCTTCACATTTCTAACATTCAAATTGATGGATGAGAAGATTGAGTTGAAGGAAAGTTTATCAATACTTTTTGCATAGCGCTATTCGTTTTTTGTCATGAACCTTGGGACAAGTTCCAGCAGTATATTTGGCACAGAAACCAAATCGTTGGAAGAGCAAGCATGGCTGATTGTTTTTCGACATCTTATGACGTAGAATTAGAATAGATTTCTGTTTCGCCCGATTCCTAGAGAAAATAACGTATAATCATCGATAGTTCCCATGGAAAGTGATTGCATATTGTTGATACTACCTCAACGAATGTTTATGACTTATTCGTTGGAAGGAATTAGATGTTAAACTGCGATTAATTATAGTTCTGGTGATTGAAGTCCTTGACTTAGACATTTTTCCAAAAGCTTTCGTCTGTCCTAGTGATGCAGATGTGGTAGCCACAGCGCTGGTAGTATTTAATCTCTTTCCTGTAATGGATAAATATTTTGTATATCAGACGGTGTATTTGGTTCGACAGTGATTATGTACTTAATGAATTGGGTTGTACTTTGTTCGGCTGTTTGATTGCTGCTGGTGCTTTTGACAAGTTGAGATTTGGACGATTTATACAATACTCCATCAATCTTGATGAGATTTTTATTCGCTCTCGAAATCACATTTGTTCGGTGAGTTGTCGTTGTTCTACAGAAGATCGTGTGAATTGGCATACAGAGTCTAAACGAATTTTCAATGACATGTATGGTTTAAGACAAAAAATTTACCTGGTAGCGACTTTCAATGGTGAAGTTCGAACTTTATTGACTTTAGCTTTTTCCAATTTGGTACGATCAATTTTGTATATATTATTGGCCAAATCTGTTCGCGATAGAGATCTGGATTTGTTTGTAATTAATTTAGTCGAATGAATAGTCGTAAATTTTCTTAACCGAGTTGGATCAATACTTTTTGTTAACTTTTTAATTTTGGGAGAAATTGTTGGCAAAATAACCGAAGTTGGTTTAATTGATGGCCGTATCCGAACCAACTTACTTTTCGATAATGATACTAGACTGGATTGTGAATATCTTTTCACATTCACGTTTTTATTGACAATAACATTTCGCGTTTTTAATATTGATGCAGGTTTATTAGGAACTTGTGATTGAACTGGAAATTGGGTCCGCACATTTTTTACTGTATCAGGTACTTTAGTTTTAAGTTTTTGAATAAGTTTCGGATTTACATATACCGATTTTTGTACATTGACTTTGTGTTCAATGGGTGGTACTGGTATTGGCTGTTGTATTAGTGCCGTATTTCTTACTTGTTGCAGCTCGCACGTTGACAATGCATTCATCATTCTGGGGTTCACATGTATTGCCACGTTTAGTTGTACTTTAGGATTAATGTGAATTACACTTTTCAACGGATCATTAAACATTGGATTAACATGAATATTGCACGGTTTTTCATGATTCATCATTTCATACCCGTGCGGATATTTATCCTGCTGCATTTTCGAATTGTGAAATAACGCGATCTGATATGGTGTTAGTCAAGAATTCTAGACCTTTCGCTACTGAATGATCGCACTTGAAGGACAAACGATGAGGTTATGGTTCAAACTTGAGAATTCACGCGCATGTCCGCTCACAGAGTACAACACAACACCACTATTGCTATATCTCATATGAATACTGATACGTGGAATACATTCCTGGAGCAGTAGAAAAATTTCCGGAGTACGTCCCTTATTGGAATAAGATAAAAATTCTCACACGCATTTTCCTCATAATCATCAGAATAAACATTATGACTCATCGTAAAACAATTATCAAAATGTGGGGGGATGTCGATAATGCAGTTCAATACTGAGAAATTACCGATCAGTGCGATTGGCAGCGATAGTAGTCTTTTTGGCGGGAATTCGCGCGCAGCGTAGATCCTGTACCGCCATCTTATTTTTTGAAACCAGTTCAAACAAGTTTGTACGCAATAATGTCATCGAAATTGTCCCGAATATACGATTTTCTACTGATTCAGAATCATGGAGGATCTTCGCGATTAATCGTGAAAATTTGTTCACGTGATCTGTGAAATCTTAGTCCAAGTGTTTTTCTTCAAACGTCTTCAATTTTAGTGTACTCTAGCCGCGACAAATTCGGTCCAAATGTGTGAACAACATTGCGCCAGTTGATATGATTCAGCTGGTTGGTATAGCAGATAATCCAGTGTGAGAGCAAGTCGGTGGTGCAGGAAAGAAATGGTGCAATCAGCTTTCCTTTGACAGAATCAGGACGTCGTTGGCTTTCTCTTGATTGTGCTGTTGTTGGTGAGTCACTAATAACGTTGTTTTGGTTTGGTGTTTTGGTGATTGTTCGAGGAATACAAAGAAGAACATCGTTCGATAGTTGGACGTACAGAGACACAAATCAACAAGTGAAACTAAAGTGTAATATGAAAAGTGTCATGAATTTAGTAAGTATAGATCAAGATATCATGTTATTTATCAATCAAACCACAGAATGCATTCTCGATTTGTATATCGAATTTTCGGATAATATTCTTCATTCTGCAGTCTGCGTGAAGTATCTGATGTGATATTGTTAGTTTATCGTTGAAAATGTCGACGGTACGTCCAGTAAAACGTACGATGAAAGCCTCGGCTACTAAAAAACGTAAAATTGAAAATGTCTCCACAACATCGGAAGAGTCTAAGGAGGATGATTCTAGCCAAACAACAGTTTCGTTGACTTATGATGTGTTGAGGATAATTTTTGCTAATCTTCTAGCACGTGATTTGTGTAATGCAGCAATGGTGTCCAGGTAAATGTTGATTCCATATAATCAGTTGATCATTGCGAATCTGGGTAAAGACAACTTCAACTATTTCAATTCGAAATACATCACTTTTCAGACTTTGGGAAGAAGTTGCAAGATATGAATTGAAACACCGCAAATTAACCACACAACTTGTAGATTATGAATCCTCATTTGGCGATTGTGGTTCGAAGCGTCATTTCAGTTATGAACTTATCAATAAGCCAATGCTTGGTCTGTTTTTCAATGGCTCGGAAACTGAGCCACCGGGTATGACAAAATATTCCCGATTCATGTGTGTTATTGCATTTGTCATTATTACCATGTTCGTACTAATTGCTTAATTGAAATAATTACAGAATGTCTTGCTAAACATTTACCACGCTCATGTGTCAGCGTAACAGTTATGAATCACGGAGTTATAAGAAATAACGAAGAATTGGAATCCTGCGACGATCGAGTGGCGTATACATTGCTACCAGATGACCCTAAAGTTGATATAGAAATGATTGTTGCGACATCGTCACGAATGACTCGTATCAATAGAAAGATGGACAAACATGACAATATTCCACGGCCACATCGTACAAGTTATGTAGAACCGATGATAATCGATTCACTGAAACGACTTAAAGATATCAAATGCATGATTATTTTCACCTCGGAACAATTTCGGCATGGTGAAAAATTGTACAGATTGAACGCCTTCAAGTAAGGATCGATGAGTTATCATTCTGAAATTATGTATGGAATGAATATTGTTTCCGTTTCATTGCATATTCCAATCATCATTTATTATTCTAGAGATAATGTGAAAGCAGCGTGGGGTGGCGTTGCTGAAAAAATATTTGTGAGTCAAATAAATGAAGCTGGGGTACCTGAAACGCAAGAGGTTTTATGGCTAACGATATTGATATCAGGACCTGACGTAAAGTGCTGGTCCACTTTTGTTGATGATAATGATGAAGCTGAAGATTCTGTAGTAGCAGCACTACTAGCGTTGAAGGATCAAATTAAATTACAAAGACACACTATTGGATTTATGTTTGCTTGTGTTGCGCGTGGGGCTGATTGGTATGATGATGAGGCAAATGTTGAATCGACAATATTTAGGACTATGTTTCCAGATATTCCATTGATAGGCAGTTTTGGCAATGGCGAATATGGGATACACAGTCAAAATAGTAAGAACAAATTATAATTTTCCCTTTGTCTCTCATTCATCATTCATCTATCCATATCTCAATATTTTATTATGCCAGCATCTGTTGATTACGATAATTTTTCAGAATGTCCTTTCAATGATGGCCTCGATCACCAGTATTCTACAACATTCATGATATTAACTTACGGATAAACCAAAAAGATTACAATTAGTGATGAGAATGTGTGTGTAAATACATATAACTATATGTATATAATTTACTTTTTGATTTGATATTTTTAATGCTTTGGTTGTTTCTATCATCATGATTGTGCTTTTTTGTTGTCACAGAAAAATCATCGAAATTAATTCATTTCTAATAAACTGAGAATATAGAATTCAAAGAAAAGAAGTGTTGAATAAATGAATGAATGAGATATAGACGATGTTTCAGAATCGCAATCGTATTCGTAGAATGACAGGACCGGTCTGCACAATGGTCAAGTAGCAATGATACGGACAATATCACTGCAGTCCCTGACTTAATTAGACACGAACAATTAACGCAGTTGAATGAATTATTATAGCTCCAAGGCATTTTTGTTGCCAACAACTAACTAGCCAACCTGGTTGATAGTATTTCCGCATTTAATGATAACAAATTATAAGATAATGGCGCTTCAAAAAGTGTGCCAATTCGGAAATGGGGTATTTTCACATTGAATTCGATGTCGTGGAGAATATATAAGAACTTTTTCCAGCCCCATATTTCTCAGTACAATTCGACACCGGTTCTGTGTTAGATATACATATCAAGCTCTGCGAATTATATATTCGTTTCACAGTAGTTTATTGTTTGAGTTCAAAGAGAGATCGTGAATTGTCGTTAGGATGGAAGACAAGAGTACTATGCATTCGGTAACTGTCAGTTTGATAATACTGTCAACATTGTTGGTTAAGAGTCAGGCTACTAATGATACTGAATCAATCGAAAGTATTTTGAGTGAAAAATACGACAGCTATGGTGAAGATTGGATTTTCATACCGGATGGTGATAATAATCCGCAAGTTGCTGTGCTTAAGGGCGAAGGTGTTGAGTCCCGCCTTTTTTTTGAGGATGTGCCGCCAGAATTTTGGCTTTACACGAAGTATAGCAAATGATTTTTTCAGTTATTGGTTGATTCAATAGTTGCATTGAGTCATTTGTTTTGAAATGGATTTTATAGTCCCGAGCAAGTCTTCACAGAACATTAATTATACGAGTTATTACACATCTCATTCCGATTTATGATTTAAGATAACGACAGCTATACTATTTTGCTACTGAGTATGTTTTTTTATCGTTCGATTTCTGTTCAAGGACTCATATGGATGAGGGCATTCAATTATTCTATAATGATACACAATCTATTGAGAATTCCGATTTTTCACCGGGACGTATAACAAAATATATCACTCATGGTTGGAAGTCAAGTATATACAGCACAGGTCCACGGGATTTGAAAAATGGTTTGATGGAAATAATGGAGATTAGTTTTGATGTTGTAATTCTTCAGCATTTTTTAATGTTGCTATTTCTCTTCCGAAAAAGCATATTTGAATGAGGGTGATTATAATGTGATTATGATTAATTGGGAGTATTTGGCTGACAATACGTTTTACATTATACCGATGAGGAGTACTGAACAAATTGGTATACATGCTGCCAATTTCATCGACTTCTTGGCTGAGACAACAGGTGCAGAGTTCGAAAAAATGCATGTTGTGGGTATGGACATTGTTTTGTTTGATGTAGAAAACTTATGAAGAAGCCAGAACGAAAAATGTTTTCTATAAATGGTCAGGTCATTCACTCGGTGGACATGTGTCTGGTGTCATCGGTTCTTCTGTGAAACGCGGAAAATTGGGTAGAATAACTGGATTGGATCCAGCATTGCCTGGTTTTGGTGGTTCAACAGATGCGAATAGACGTTTGGATAAAACTGATGCAAATTTTGTTGATGTTATTCATACGTGTGGTGGAGTTTTAGGGTTTTTGCATCCTATTGGACATGCTGATTTTTATCCTAATGGTGGAATTCCAATTCAAAATGGTTGCTGTTGTTTAGCAGAAATGATGGGTAATTCTTCAAAGCGACAATTGCATTTCGTTCACTTATTCATTAGATGAAACTGTTGACGGAATTCATTACTTTATTTCAGAGGCATGTAGTCATGGGCGAGCATGGGTTTATTTCACGGAAAGTCTATCGTCCTCCGAAGGGTTTCTCGCTACTAAATGTGGTTCATGGAGTGATTTTGTCATTGATAAGTGTAGTGATGAATCAACCACTTTCATGGGTGAATTTGTTGATCGAACGATTGAAGGATTATATTTTCTCGCGACTAAATCCAAGTCACCATTTGCTATTGGTTTCCAAAGCCCAGTGAATGATGATTGTGCAGAGCCTGGTGGTTGGCAAATCAATGCCAACAACACTCGCATTTGTGGAACGAATTCAATTTAGATTATGAATAATATCTCAAATGAATCGTAGATATAATATTGGCGAAATCTTTCTGCATATGCAACAATTCCAATTAAATTGCTGTACAGGAAGAAATATTATTTATTCTAGTCTCAACAGAACAAGAAATAGAACAAATGAAGGCGAGAAACCGAAAATTGAAATCAAGTACAATCATCTGCTCCAACATCTCAGATCAATAAATATTTCGTAGTGATATTTTATAATAGTTTCATCACAATATTCACCAACCCCACAATATTTTCTGCTTTCTGTGAATGCTACATCATTGATGTTGATATATTTAATGTTTATTCACGTTGTTTCCTCATTCAAAATATATTTCACACAGTATACACTTCAATTCAATCAGATAAGAGTTACATGCGTAAGGCAATTAAAATTTCGATGGCATATTAGATTGGTTTATATAGAAGTGTCGTTACGTATTTCTTACGATAACGATGTGTAGCAGATAGCACCATAACACTGTCTTTGATGCTCAATGCGTACAAATGATTCAACATAACATGATTTGGTTCGGGCAATAAAGTTGGTTCACACTGTGGGAGAAAACAAATGATGTCTTCATTATCGTTTCCATGCGAAGTATATCTCATAAAAACTCATTTTTCATTCTGGCTTTATTTGTTAGCTTACCGATAAAGGTGTATCTTTATTCAAGATAACTTGAAGCAAATGCGGTGGCAAGATTGGAGGCCCCGTAAGTTTTTCCCATGGTTTTTGTGTTGGGAGTTCTTGACAATATTCAGTTTGAGCAGTACTTATGATTCCTTCACTGTCTTTCGCAAGGGCTTGAAAGACTTCAAAGTCAGATTTGTTGACGGAGACCAAATTATTTTTGATACCGGATCCATCGTCCACAATTTGCTAAATGATACAATTCAATACATGGAGTGGAATGTTATTGGTGAATCCTATTTAGTGATTTTATTTTCATACAAAAGATTAGAAAGTCTCTTCTTTGCTGTGAGAATTGTTCTCTTGGCTCACCACGTTTGGATCATGTCTCCATTCGCCGTCAACACAAAATTTGTACTGATGATCACCTTCAGGCAAATCGATAATTGTTACGAAATCGCCGTGACTCTTGACCATAGGCAAGACTTTCCACTCAGAGAATGATCCACTGATTAACACATTTTTACCGCCGCCATTCCATTTGAAAACTGTTGGCAATGCTGCAGAATCAGTCATTTTGGTGCCTTCTGTGATAGTATTCGATCTCGGTCTTTGATTTTCTGAACCGACTTGAGTCGACTATGCATAAATATCATGACATCAATAGGATGTATCACATAAAAACTAAAATTTTTGATATACATGAATGAACTTTCATGAGTTAATTTAGAACCATACCTCCGTGAAATAAGGCTCGTCTTCATCATTTGATGCCTGGAAGACAAGTTGCTGACTTGTTTTGTTAGCAAATGTAAATGCCTGTACATCTTTATTGGGCGACAGAGGTGGATTGTCCTTACTATGACGATGCGTTTCTTTCGGAACTGCACCACCGTGAGATGCTTGTTGACTACTCCCAGCATTCCCCATTTCTATATCAGTGAATTGTTCGTCGCAAGTACACTGCACTACTGACCAAAGGCGACAATTTCATACGTTAATTATATATATGACACTTTTAGCATGGGCGAAAGTGAGTGGCATGGAGAGTCCCAAAATTCACCCACCGAAAGTGATCAACTAGTCATATGCACGCCCATACAGTTCAATCCGTTACAAATTTTTATGTTTGAATATAACATCTAATCGACCTATAATCAAACAATCGTGTTTACATCATGGACTTTGTTTACAAAAGTACAATAGAGAATGAACTCACCTTCGATGTGTATCTAACGACGCAGTAAATACCAAGATGAACATGGAAGTTTGAAATATTTTCACAAGTTCCCAAAAGTATCAGCAACAATTATTTTCTATCTTTTCTCTGCAATTCAGATTCTTATTTTTACGCAATGAAAAATTTTAATTTATGTCATGTTCACAGTATCAGCTGATTATATGATGGAACAACGTCATAAACGAGAATGTTGAGTCGAGATTTGGTAGAAAAAATCAACATGGAAGTGTTGGATAATATCGACAGTAACTTACTGACTATAATTGCAGAAATCTGCCTTACCTACGATAGGCAAATAAAATTTTCTCTCTTCTCTATATCAGATATCAATTTCATAGATAAAAATCATGTTATTAAACTGTAGTTTGCCTGCTGGCAAATTTTTAGCTTCAGCAGCTCTTGATAATGACGATATTTTTTTTTATATGATCAATAAAATTTCAGAATTTCCTAAATTGATGTTCCAATGTTCATTTCCCTCTAATTATCAAGAAATAACGAAATTTCCGATTATCACTGTTAATGCAACACAATAAATTCTAAGACGACCTTGCTCTTATCTCTTTCCTCTCTCAACATAAATGGAGTGCTTTAATATATTCGCACCCTCGATTATCGAACAGAACTTTATCATGAAATGATTGTTTTACAGCACGTTGTTATCGTCATGGGTTTCATTCACGTGATAACTCCGCAGTATATCGATTATCAAATGTATTCGATATCAAATGTACTATTGAGATTAGATTGCATAGATGAGAGTATTAAATAAAAGCTATGTTGAATTTAAATATATATCTCGAGTGGTAACATCTGTTATCAAAGAAGAGGAATTGATTTTTACATGTCTTTTCATTTTTCCAATTCTTAAACGTTCTCATTTTATTGACACAAAAATGAAATAATCAATTCAATGAGTGCAATAATTCAAGCATCTCATTCAATAACTCACATGTAAAAATGTGCAGCATGGATGGAAATTATTGCAAATGTTGTTCAGTCCTTCAAGGAAAAAAAAAATAAATATGAACAACAATTACACATTTATATGATAATGCTGTTAAGCTTGGATGGAACATGTATCAGATTAATATTGACCCTGTATGATAATTCAAATAGAGCACGGTGTGCATACGCTTAATCGATAATCACTGGCAAGTGGCTTAGTCTGAAAAAAAAAAAAATTGTTTCATATACCTATACATATACCTATATGTATATATGTTTAATATCTATATACTTTGGTTACAGAAGATACATCTGCGGAGGTATCATCAGTGTGTTACAAAAGACCGATCCATCATTCTCAGGACAATCCGAGTTCAAAATTGGCCTGTGCGGACCTCTCTGAAATGAAGCGACCGAGGAGACGACGCGAACATTTCACACGGCGTCCGCACGTGCGATTATAATGGAGATTAAGGTCAGTGCAAAACAATATAAACAACATAAATTTTCCCATGAAATTATATCTAAATCTTCTTACTTTCATGAAAAACATTCTAATCAAAATTTTTAATTATATCTAAACATAACCATCCAAATTTGATTCCATACACACGATTCGGAATTTTTTATTCATTGCACTCCAATTATTAAAAGCACCAAGTAAATTCTTCTGCTTTATCAATAAACAATTGAGATAGATTGCAGACTTTTGTTATTTTTTTTCTTTTTTTTTCAATCAAATCAGATCAGTTGATGAATTCATAATTGATATATAACTTAATTTCAATATAATTTCACATTTCATCCTGATGCTCTTTTGAATGTGATGCAAATACTTGGGAGTCCCAGCTCGCAAAACATAGACAAAAGGATTACATTGTACATTGTATATAGATATATTGGATGCGTGTGAGTGTATGTGTGCCGGGCCCGTCAAGGCGGATGACGGAACGTCGTATAATCATGACCCGGGTGTGCGCGTGAGGATCTATACGCTCTAATATTTTGAATAGTTCGCATTTACAATGGGCTTTATTGGCAGAAAACTGTGTAAGAGCGAGTGAGACAACACTATAGAGAAGGCGTGTATTTTATATCTATATGTTATATAGATAGACATATAGAGTTTGGCTGTATTTTGAGCAGGGAGGACATCCATCACGCGGTGTCAACGTGATTGTCTTTCCGTCGTGCGGTGACATTTGTGTCGTAAAAGTATTGTCATTGTGAGAGAAAGGCAAGAGAATTGCGCCAGTTACACCTAAAACCACGATTCTATTTTACTCTTTTTTTTTTTTTTCTCTTCTTCGTTTTAGTCATCCCCGGGTGTATGTGTACGGGTTCAAACACGAATGCTTGAAAAAATACTGGTCCTTGTGATAGAAAATAGAGGAAGGGAAAAAATTTGTTGTGGTGTATGAACGGGATCGACTTGGTTTGTGGTTGGTGGATGAAAGATTTGTTGAGGAATTTTGTTTTTTAATTATTCAATTATTGTTTTTTATTTATTTCGATGATTTATTTGTTGTGGAATTGAGGAAGGGAGTGCGATCAGTTGTATGCGAGTGAAATACCGAATAAATTCATGAATTCTTGACAAGATTTGATGAACAATATTGAACATAAAGCTTATCACTGTCGCACGTTATTGTAAAATGAAATATTTAAATGAGCTTTTTAATGTATTGAGGATGAATTAACCGCGCGCTCAGATATATCAAACGTGTGCGGGTGGTCCTCGTTAAAGACGCATTTTCGTCTCGCCACCCTAAACTTCAGGGAAGTGTATTTAAGAAGCCGTCGGCGGACGCGCGTCACACCCTTTCATCAACCGCGACAAAATTGGCTACGCTTATGCATAAAAATATCAAGATCTACACACATACAAACATGTCAATTTTATCGTTGTGTACACATTTCTTCTTATTTATCAATAGAAAAATTCAATGAAGAAATTATTCTTGAATATTTACTCCCTCAAATTGAATTCAGTCAATTCTTCTAACAATTAGTGACATTCACACAAAGAATTTTATTCCGAGCAATAATCAACCGGGAAAACATCAAATTCGTTGTTACTTCACTAATTTCATCCACATAACAATTTACAATATGAAATTCTAATAAAATAAACAAACAATTACCATTCAAGTAAATTCTTTTTCTTCATTTTGTTCGCCACATACTCAACGAACATTTATAGCATCTCAGATATTATTTATACGAAAAAATTCACATAAATACACATCGATAACACGAACAATCATAAGAATAGAGAGTTAGTGCAGCGCAACAAGGGCGGGATGATAGTTTGTATATGTGTGGACGTAATCGAGTTGCACCCTCACCGGCTATCTGTTTTATTTATCCGATAACACGCCATTATAAGCACACATATATGCGAATGTATATATATATGGGTGTGCCGGTAACGATTGGCTATTTATAATAACAAACCGGGGCGCATGGATAATTAGTATATCATAAGCCGATGTGCGCACATATTATATGGAGTGAGAGGGTGAGAGAAAGGAGAAAATACATAGAACATATACCAAATTGCGGCATCCACATACAATTGAAAAAAAAAAAAAAAATTACAGATACATACTTAATGTGTATGGGTGTAATTATAATAAATAAATATATGTATTCATGTGTATATATTACCCTACATACTGTTCGCCCTTCATATTTATATGTGTAGAGATATAAATATATCAGCATCATATGCACACGTGGGCTTGGTAGATATCTATATCGATTTGTGGTTGCGATAATTTTACGAGAGAGTATTGCATCGCACCATGTGACCATTCATACATTACATACGGTGTGCACATTATACCCAACCTATAATATGTTTATATGGGTTGGGTTTATGTGGTTATCAAAACTATGGGATAAATTCGTGATACAACATGTTTAATTGAGTGATTTTATGAAGTTTTAATGATTGGATCTTTAATTAAATTGTGGTGATTTTGTGGATTGTGTAAATGTTGGTAAATGTTGAGGAATTGGTTGAATGAGAGAATTGTGAGGTGATGGGTGAAGAGGTGGATGGAAAAAGTGGTGGATTATTTTATGGGAATGAGAGTCACGGGATAAGAGCAGCCATAAAATCTTGTCTATTGTACTGATGCATATAATGCTTATCGATGGGGATTGCGGAGTAGACTCCGTCGCAAACTTCAATCGCTAGGGAATATTTTATGTATATAGTCACGAAAATGTCCATATGTCGAATGGATGTGAATGGGGAAGTAAAAAAGAAAAGTATGACCATGTGAGATTATGGAGTTTAAATTATATTCGTATTAAGTTTGCGGGTTTTTATTTTCTCCTTTTGCAGGAATTATTTTCAACACAAAATTCGGTAGGGATGTGTGGACGAATTATTGGGAATGATGAAAGGGAGGGAAAAATTGTTCAATGATCAGTTTTGAATTTGAAATTGGAATTTTTTTATTCGTCTGATGAAAATTTTCACATTTCTTACATTTTAATTCTTCGATATTTTCAAACATTTTTTTTTCGGGTATTGTTAAAATAAACCAAGTTATATTAAATTTTATCAGGTGAGGGGGAAAGGGATGTTTTTTCAAGTCGTTCTTTAAATGTGAATTTGGTGGTACTTAATACGTCAGTGAGGAGTATAAGCTCCCTTCAAAAAACTGGTCTGTATTAATACCACTAATTGGGGGCGGATTAGAAATATTTTTGACAAGGAGAATCGTTTTCGTGCATGCACGCACACGTTGCCTTATTTATTTTTTTTTTTCGTTCATGGGCCAGTTGTGGCCGCGCGAGTCGCGCTCTATACATCTTGTTTGTGACGACGACGAGTGAGTGACATCGATTTTATGATTGATCACTTTTGTGGGCCAACCCCTCATCGTTGCTCTAACGTTTGCATCATCCAGGCATTTTTCAATTTGGTCTTTGACTGAAGTTTATACATAATTACCTCACATATAGGTTTTATGTTATACTCTGTCTATGCTGATATTGCTGATGTAATTATGAATTCGATATTTTTAAAATTATGGTGTTCGATAATTGACGGGAAATCAAAAAACAGTGTATGGAAAATTACGAAAAATTACGAAAAATTACGAATTTACGATTGTAAAACTTGTTATATTGATATTTTCATATTAATAAAAAATCGAGAATATGCAATTCATTGAATTTTTTATATTTCTGGTTTATAGTTTGTTTAATTTTTCAGTCAGCAATAAAAAATTCTCCATAAAATATTTGTGCCCTTTTCATAACAGTTGTGAAAGGACGAAACGTAAAATTGAATAAATTCTGACCCCAACATTAGAATTAGTCCAACTATTACTCAATATAATTTAAAAGAATAAAAAACGATGAAATAATTCAAGACTGAGTAATTAGACGAATTGTCAATTTGTAATAATCAAGAATTCCAGCGAAGATCATGCGAGGTGTAAAGATTCTTCTAAAATTAGTCTTCCAGTCTATGTTGTGCGAGGTCTAGAGAGATATCAGCTGTTATGTGTCCGACACACGTTACTGGTCACGACCATCATATAAGAGAGACCCTCCTCTCTCTCATATAAACCTCTTCATATATATATATATACTTACACACTATATAAAGTGAAGATGTGGGTCAGTAGAACGATGAGGGCAGAGAGATGAGGGGTTGACCGACCGAAAGATACTTCGAACGGTGGCTCCCCCCTAACGCACTTGCGGCTCCCTCCGTTAGCACCGACGTGTGCGAACTCGTCTATGACAAGATAATCGCATGGTTGTCGATGCCAGTATACACTCCTTGGATACGTTAATTTTTTTTTTTTTTTTTTCACCACCACAACATTTTGCTCTTTTCTTTTCCGTGTTATATGAACAGAGTTTAACTACGAGCGATGCCTGTGAAGGTGTGGCAGCGGGGAATATTGGGAGGAAGAAAAAGTGAGAGAGTGATCTGCCTTCGTCTACTTTTTTGAGTTCTCAATCGTTGTGTTTTGTTTTTGTTTTTCTTCGTATCATACCTGCGAGGTCATCGCCACCTATTTTTTTATGGCAAACTTCTTCACATTCGGTTTCAGAAGATTTATATCCCACAGTTGCCTTATTCGGTCAGTGACATTGTGTTTATGTTTACAGAGTTGTGTGATGCATAAAAAAGATATTTTTAATATTACCAGAATTGTGTGGTTTTCACCCAGAATCCAGAAACTCAATTGTGAAGATAGAGCACGTCTAATCATTGTTTAATAACCACAAATGTTTACACGTTCTCATCGAAATTACAGTGTTGAATGTTAGAATGCGAATAGAACATAATTCAATCGTTTTTGCAAAAAACTGAACATACAAACGCAAGAGATTCTTGCGCACCGAAGATTCTCCAGACTTTCAAATTCCTCAGTGGAAAAAAAGCATCAACAGTTAAATCAACCAAACA
The DNA here is from genome assembly GCA_018881525.1 of Meteorus sp. PSUC_FEM 10030008. NCBI lineage: Eukaryota > Metazoa > Arthropoda > Insecta > Hymenoptera > Braconidae > Meteorus > Meteorus sp. PSUC_FEM 10030008. Next base: position 23,194 of record JABMBR010000628.1, read on the forward strand.
ATCAAGTCGAGACAAGCATAAAACATTCTGCACACGTGTAAAAGATTTAAAGTTAATAATATATGAATAATATCGACGCAGGCGTATTCATAACACGATGAAGGTCGAGTGATTGCAATACTCAAAGTCTGTCGAAAATGTTTTCATCTGCTCATTATAGAAATGTGCCCATGGAAATACAATTGAGACATAACAATACAGTTTTTGCAGTAGAACGGAACACGGGATGTATGCACACAGATATAATGTTGATGTGGAGTCGAATGTAGAAGGAAGAAAAAACAGAAGAAAAAAACAAAAATAATAGAGAAAAACACGAGAAAAGAGAAAAGACAAGGTGGGCCGTCGTTGTGGTGGATAGTATGCGATCGATTCCGAACGCCAGGCGACATTCTTCGGTGGCGCTCGAACAATATATATGCAGAAAGAGGCAAGAGACTGAAGAGAGGAATATAGCGTTAGGTGGAAACATCGGAAGGGAAGGAGCTGCACAAGAGTAAAGTGAAGAGAGAAGTCATCCAACAGATGAGAGTATAACCGAGACAGAGATGCTCGAAGAAGGGAGAGAAATGCGAGAGAAGACAAAAAAGAAAGAAATATCCCTCTCTACTCTGAAAATTTGACGGCGCCGGTTCGCTAGTTGCGAGTCGCCGTACTATGTTCGCGGCTATGTTACTGCTGTGCGTCCACGTGTTAGTACGCGTCGGTGGCACGTTAAATTCAACGTATAGAGAATATAAATGGTGGGGAGTATTGTCGGTAGTTCCGCCACCGTCCGTAGGTAGGAACGGGCAGGCGTGTCGCGACTATTTCTCTTAACCAATCGCGTTTGTTCGCGGTGTATACGCTGAACCAACCGGGGAATTCAACTGCCACCAATATCACGCCCATACTCCCCGTTTTCGCGGGTTGCCTACACCAGTGATGTTTTTATTTATTACATCTGTGACTGGGGTAGGGAAATACTCAACCTAACTACACTGGAGAGAGCGTTTGCCACTTTGAGAACCCGAGCGACGCGCGTTTCTGCGTTACCCGCCGTGCAGCCGTGATCATAGTTGCTTTTACGTCGTTTAACTGCTCGTGGGTCCACGGTACGTCGTGTTTTATCCGCCGCGTAAATACCATTGCATTACCACTGTAATGTACAACTGTATATTAATACATATGTATTAATGTATATTCATAGATTCGAATGTTGAGTGCCGCGTTTTACAATTAAATACATCGGGAATTTTATTAAAAAATTCACGAGTGGCGTTTGCTCGATTGAAAGGAAGAACCAACGCTGATTTTTTTTTTTATTATTGCCCTACAGTGTCAGTCTTGTGTGTGCATATATTGAGATATACATATGAGTTGTTGGTTATGCCGATGAGTGTTTAAACCATCATAGACCATCTTACTATGATTATTGATGATTGGAGCACGTGTTTGTATCAACACAACTTCAGTTTGAAATTGTCATGAATAATCATAAATCATTAACAATCAATTGCGTGACTGTGCTAAGTGGAAATTCGAACCTCAAAGTATATAAATATCAGATGAATTCGTGATTTTGATTTATTGGTTAAAGTCTGTTGTATTTGAGTATTGAAGTGACAGTGACAATAGATACAAAATTGAATAACGAATATAATTGGAGGAAAGAGAGAGCTGATAAAGAATAATTAGTGTGAGTGTGGAATAATTTTTTTTTCCTGCGTCATCTTTGCTGATTGATCGGCGATGTTGTGAGGCACCAGGAGCATCCAGTTCTCCTGGCTCCTGTGCAGCCTCCACATAATTACATATATATATATGTGTTCATACATGTATATAAAATATTTTTAACACATAAATTGTCATAAACTCCAGAGTGCTGGATATCTCGTATTTGAGCTATATCCGGGCGCGTTGTTTACAACTGATGGACCACGGAGCGATGGACAGCTCGTCTGATCACAGCAGTCGTGCCAGTCCCATAACCGGCAGTCCTAAGCACAATCCCCATAGTCCGTCGGCACAACATAATATCCAATCGCAACAACAGCAACATCATTCATCACATCAGCAACAACAACAACCGCCACCACCGTCGCATCAAAGCCATCCGCGTGATCAATTGCGTGAACATCAACAACAGCAGCAACATCGTGGTGTGCCAACACCTGGATCTCCAACGAGAGGTTCACCTCCCCAAGTACAACCTCTAAGTCCACCGCCATTGTCAGCTGGTGGTGGTCCAGGTGGTATACCAGGAATGGTACCAAGGATGCCGGGTTTACCGCCACCTGAATTACGTTTGCTTGGACAACTTGGTGGTATGTTGAGTGGTCATCATGGATCACCACTTGAATTTATGGCTGCACATCATGGTGTGTTGCCACCACGTTCTTATAACAGTCCACCACCGATAAGTTCAAGCGATCCAACAGCGAATGAGTGTAAATTGGTTGATTATCGTGGACAAAAAGTTGCTGCTTTTATTATTGCTGGTGATACAATGCTGTGTTTGCCACAGGCATTTGAATTGTTTTTGAAGCATCTTGTTGGTGGTTTACATACTGTTTATACTAAACTTAAACGTCTCGATATTGTTCCGCTTGTGTGCAATGTCGAACAAGTGAGAATTCTACGTGGACTTGGAGCTATTCAACCGGGTGTTAATCGATGCAAGTTACTCAGCTGCAAGGACTTTGATGTTCTCTACAGAGACTGCACCACGGCCAGGTATATTCTGATTTTTGAGATTGTCTAAGAGCTGGTGTGTTTGATTATTGATAGGCAACGAGGGAATATATGAAAAACCAAATGTGGGTTAATTGAAGTTTTTGCGTTTAGTGAATGGTTGAAGAATTTTTTGGTTGCACAATTGCAAACATATTCATTGACGGTTATTTTTTTCTCCAATTCTTTAACGCGAAATTGAGTGTGGATGCAGATCTGTGATATTCTGAATTTTATACAAAGTCAGAGAATAGAATTTTATTCGTTCGTTTATTTATTACATACATCAACAAATTTGACATGAATTTGCAAATTTTCGTGATTTTCCTCCAGCTTGTCAACTTTTTTCAATGTCAAATATTTGATGATAAAATTTTGTATTTTCCGCGATCAAGTTTCATATCATCATGTTCTTCATCATTCTCAATTCACACAGAAGAAAATTATTCAGACATCCCAACCATTCATCTCTATTTTATGCAGTACACGTGAAAAAAAAAAAATGAACAAATGCGTGTTTATTGTTTTTCCTGTTATTGTATTACGCGGTGTAAATATTCCGACTATTGTTGGGATAAATATAAAGTGACGCGCGGTGTGGTTGGATATATAGCTTGGAGGGAAATATGTGTGTAGCTGCTGACAGCAGAGAGAGAGGTGATCGCGCTCGCCGCTCGATCAGACTGGACGATAAGAGACTTCCTCGAGCCTCCGGGCATTTTCTTCAACTCTGTATAGATACATATAAACACACGTATAGAGTATATTTATAAACCGTATGGCATATATATTCCCACTCATCGCATTGCGTACATTATATTCCTATATATATATGTATCGGTATAGCTCGTTTTATTCTTTGGCTGAGAGCTCGTGCCCCCGACAAAACGGAAGCTCGAATCTCTTCGTGTATATACATTAATAACGCCGCGATGTCCCCTCTGGGCAACGCTTCATCTTCGCCCAGTTTTGGCTACTGTTTGTACGTGTAGAGGGGTAAATGAAATATTTTAATTGTAAACACTTTCACTTGGACTCAATGTGCAAACAAAAAAAAATTCATTACGTTGAAAAGTTGAGTCGCCAACAAGTGAAAGCTCAATGCAGGGAGGAATTGACATTTTAGAATTTTTATTGGGTAAAATTTTTTCATAGAGATGAATTCAATGATGAGTGAAGGATTAATTTGTACATCATGTGAAAGAAAAATTTTTCTCTTTTTCATATTTCATTCTCTTGTCGATGTTTATTTTTATTCGTTAATTCGGGAGGGATATATTGTATTAATATTTCTTCTTCTCTGTATGGTAGTTAAATGTGAAATAATATATGGAATGTAGAGAGGCACGTGCCATTGTTTCTGGGTATGGTATTCCCTCTCATGTCGTATATATATATTTCCGTGTACCCGGCGCCAACAGGTGTCCCTTTCACGGCTGTTTCTCCGAATGAATCGTCCCCAAACACAGCTACGTTGAGAGTAAAGCGAAAGAGGAGTCAGTGTGCTATATACCGAGCATTCACAAGTTTAATGTATAGATATATATGCCACCCCCACGAAAAGCCAGACGGCAGACGAAATGGAATGGTAAACGGAACCGAGGGGATATCCCCAGAGCAATGCGTGAGTGGGACGAAAACAGACTGGGAAAATTTTGTCACACTATTTTGTCAGCTCACTTGTGCAAGTTATACTACATTTAACAATTTACTTTTTTACCCTCTCAATTTTCTCAGTGTTCAATTGTTAATTCCATTTCTCGTGTTATTTGCTTCTTTATTATTCCAATTATAAAGTTTTATTATTTTTGTAAAGTGAAGCAGGAAAAGTGTGGAGAGATATTTTTTATTTTCGCTTTTATTATATTGTGACATTCGTTTCTGGTTGTTATTTCGAATGATTGTTCTGTTTTTTTCGTTGAGATGATAGAAAATGCATCACGTCACAGTCCAAACTTTTGTTTGTTTCTGACACATCACGGGCAACGTATCATAACCTCACTTTTGGAATTATTGTGTTTTATATTCTTGTTGTGCTTCATTCTCTGTTGAGTTAAAAAAGAGATTTATTTAATTCCAAAATAAATGAGCATTCACGTGATAGAAAAGCACCAACACGAATGTTGTTTTTTTTTTTTTTTTTCGCTATAAAAATCATCTCACCATAGAGAAAAGAACAGATTTCTCCAGATCTATACAGTCTACACAGTGATCACAGGTTTTGGTTTTAGTGCAAGTTATTTTGACAACACTTTGCCACTCACAACGGAAACGAAGATTCAATACGACTGTATATATATATTATTCTCTGTGAGGGAGAGATTGAAAGACAGAGAAAGGGAATTAGGGGAAGTGAAAAAGCGATGTAGGGATATAGGGATCCGAATAATCCGGTGTCACATTCACAGAACAGAACTCGCCGGGCCGTCGGCTCGTGCGGATCGACTGTTAATTTCACTCTCGCTTGTGATGTTTCCTTCTGTTTTTTCAGTTATTCTTCTCATAATTTATATAATCCAAACGTATCAATATTTCTTAGAAATTGTCTACCTGAATTTTATCCAATGAGTCATTGTTGGGGTATCGTGACAGTTTTGCAATGCGAATCCAAGTGTGTTATTATTTTCAACAGCTTTGAGAGTATTTATAGAATATTAACTCATACATCAGTGTTTTGGAATCGTTCACAATATCTCAAGATTGAAAATGACACATTTGGATTCGTGTTAATCAAAAGTGTTGAAAGAATTGAAATAATCTAACAGGAAGATGAGGAATTTTTCTTAGCATTTGTTACGTTATGATCATTTGTCTAATAAGATAAATGTTTTATGTGTATGTTGTATGTATTTGTATATGATGAAGAGATTCAGTAAGCAAGTTGTATGTTCAAACGCGTGTCTTGTATACGTTACATGTGGCAGCCTGTTCTGCCACCCACACTCACTGCAATCAGCCCCTTGTGCGACTACCTTCTCTCTCGATTCGAAAAAGGGGGGGACTTGCAACATGTCCTGCATCGGTTGTTTATTGTGTGTCCATGTATATAGATATATATAAAGCTGTTATGGCGATAATTAACAGAATTTTTGCTTTGTGGTATTCGAACTATGCATTACACGCCTGTGTGAGCTTTTCCACGACAAAATTCCCTCTGTAGTTTATGGCAATATTCTCTATAAATTTTGGCACACATTTTCGAGATGGTCATAGTGTTATTTGATATCGTGAATAATAGATGGCATGAGATGTGAATTGTTAATTTTAATTGTTATCCGAATTTTTTTGAGATTGGAAAAATTAGGTGTGAAGAAAATTACGGGATGGTTTTGGACATGTTGAGTGTTTATTGTGAGATGAGTGGAGAAACAAGTCGAAAGTTGAATTATAGGGAATTTCGTATGCGATTGGTATTTGTTGGTTGGTTAATATGAGAATTATGTGGAAATGTGGTGGAGTGAAATACAATTGGTAAATCGTGACTATTCTTGAAGGGGATATTGAAGTAATGATATTTTATTATTCTCTCATGTTTAACATTTGAATAATATTTTTTGCTTTGAATTATTTCTCAATTGAGGTAGTTCAATATTCATCGAATAAAAATACGTTCCATATTTTTTTTCATTCGATTGTTCGTTTGAAACAATTTTCTGTCCATTGTCATATCGTTGTATTTTGAAAATTTAATGAATTTATATTCGCTACAATTTGATGCAATTTCCATTTTGGAATCATCACTTCCTCTTTTTTTTGTAGGTTAAACTTTTTTCTCATTGGAAAAATAAAATTATTGAATATCAAAATCACCAATTATTGTCTAACGAAGAATCCAGAAACGTGCGAGAATTTTTTTAATTGAACAAGTAACACATCAATTCCATCCATACCAATACAACTTCACTACATTTCACACATTCCCCTTTTCCTTTCCACCATTTCTTCCAGTTTTATTCATCGTTTTGTCGTAAATATATTCTGAAAGTGTAACAAAAGTATCGGAACGCACTCACATACACATTTCGAGACAACTGGTTTGGCCGCGGTAAAGGACGCCGAAATGACCGCGAGAATTCCTTCATTCACGTGTAAACTTGTGTCTGGCAATAGTGTGTGGTAAACAAAAGTATATAAGAGTGAGCGAGAGAAAAACCCGCTGGCGTCGAATTTCGTTGGCGGCACATTCAACAACATATACCGCAACAAATAATAAAAACAAAAATTGAACGAAAGAAAGAAACGTTGCTGGGTCGCTTATTTGGCGCAGTGGCGTGGAGATAAGATCCCACATCTACTTACACATACACAAACATTCACCGCACACACATATTAACTTTAGCGGCCTTGCATATGTTTAGCGTGAAATCTTCGATGTTATCAACAAAATAATTGCATCTGTGTGAGCATCGTGCGGTGTTATTCGATTCTATGAGATTATTATGGCAGTCCATACTCATCCACATTTAAATTTGAATATAAATAAATCACAGACAATACTCATATTAACCATGAATATAAAGAAAATATGCATAAATACGAAGGTGTAATAATTCTATACGGAAAAAAAAAAATTATAATCAATGCGGTCTCTTTTGTCTTTCAGGTCCTTAACGAGACGAGTCAATTATATTAATTAATTTGCCTAACCAAGTTAAATGAACAATAAAGCCCCGTGCGCGTTAAGAAATAATAATTGGCTAAATATATCTATATGGTGATGATCGCAGCACGTGAATGGAAAAGACAAAAGAAGTGCATTAAAGGAGATAAGAGAGAATTGAGAGAATAAAAAAAAATTATACTTCAAAGTTTTATATATACGTCCTGATTCTTTTAAAAGAGAGACGGACGCGAATATTTTTCCTTCCCTTTTTGATCTCATAATCATGAAATATCACACATGTGTGTGTATATATATGTATACATCATTTAACTTGTACAATCTGGCGATTGTATATATATATATTCATTTACGTGGGAGTATAAGCGCAAGTCCCTGGTTTGTAATTCTATGCGCTATTAGCCATTTAATTATAAAATTGTGCATAGATTAATTGGATGAGCGTAATGGGCCCAACAATGCTCAGCCGTATATACATACGCGTATACAATTCAGAGTGGATTTATAAGAGGGGAGGAAGAGAAAAAGACTGACACGGTGGGCCGTTATTAATATTTATTTCCTTCGCGCTCTCTTTGTCTTTATTCTTTTTTCTTTTTTTTTTTGTTGCTCGTGTATTAGAAGTGTGTGCAGGTATTTTTTTCTCTTCATTTTGAACATGTTTAACCTATATTTACGTGAATTAGAAGTCTGACAATGAGCAGTGAGTGAGCACTTATTGTGTTGAGATGTGTAAATATTTCATGTTTTATATGAAAATGAACTGTGAAAATTCGTATTGGTGTTTTATTGATTAATTAATAAAATATTTAATTCAATCCACAATTGTTTATATGTTGATGAAAAATATTTTTAGCATTTGTATAAAAGTATTGTCATTTGTTTTTTAAAATTGTAATTTCCTTTTTTATCTCTTGTGAAATAGTACAATGAAATATTCGAAATTCATCGCTCTGAGATTTGCAATTTCATTTACTCTCCGCACATTTGATATCGAGGGGAGCGGAAAAAATAAAACAAACACATATATAAATATATTATTCATCTGTGAATATTGGGATTGGAAGAAACGTTTTGAATTTCTTGATCATTCTTCCGTAAAATTACAAGGGAGATAGTGGGTGGATACAGACACAAATGGGTTTGTGTCTTCTACCAACCCTGGACGCAATTTTACTATCATACACACATACACATAAACATATCAGTTGAATATTCACATGCAATTGTATCAGTTATGGCAGCTGCCTTGAGATTTTTTTTTAAGCGTGCGCGAACGTGTATGTGGGGAATATAAACAGAGCACAGTGGCGCACGATATAGTTATGACAGAAGGACTTTTCTCCCTCAGATATATTTATATATATCTGTATATACTTTTCATTGTTGGCTACTGGCAATACTTGGGCCCCTGCTTTGATACAGATACGTACACTTCATGGCATTTATATATATTGTAAGCGCACACGCAGTTACACATCCTGCGCGCACCACTGCACCCTCTCTATATTGTAATAACTCGTGTTTCATTTCCATTGATGATACAGCAGAGATAGAGAGCAACAAAATTACTTCTCATTAAATATCTTTTGTACCATATATGATAAATTCGTGGGCTTTTCAATGGAAATAATAAAAAAAAAAAATATTGCAATGAGGAAGATTTCTCGGTTGAAATAAACTAAGTACACATTAAACCGTATTTTGTGTTTAATTAACATTGTAATTATAGTGCGAGTGTATTGTTATCTTGGATGTATGTTGAATATAATAATGCGCTACTGAGTCATCTAATCGATATAGAAATTGATGATTTATCCATGAGAAACGCCATCGCGCCCACGTTTATATCTGCGTAATAATAATTTTGAAAGCACCCGGCCCATCAACTCTCGCGTTATATATTTTCATGTA
>JABMBR010000639.1:0-32400 GCA_018881525.1 Meteorus sp. PSUC_FEM 10030008
TATATATATATATATACATTCAGGTATAAAGTAGTATAAGAGTGGGAATGGACGGGGGCACAGAATCGAATACGGTTGGCACAAAATGGGAACGAGCGAGATACGTTTTATGGCCGTACATAGGAAGGAATGGAATAGCGAGCGTGAGTGCGAGCGAGGTGAACGGGCAAACAGGAGAAAGAGAGAAAGGAATGGAGAAATCGATGGGACAGAATGTTGGGGGGAAACGAGGATAAAGTGCGAGTGAGAGGAAGAAAAAGGTAAGAAAAAAGTGAATGAGTGCGAGGTAGATAAAAAGATGAATGCAACGACGAAACTTGGAGCGAGATAAACATTCCCAACGGTCGAGAAAACGAGGGAGAAGAAATGCTGGTGAGATTCTGTACAAGAATGAAAAAGCCATGGGGAACAAAGATGAAAAATACTTGGAAAGAAGTAAGTTGGAGGCAGATGGAGAGTGAAGCGTAATATTTCAGGATAGCGTGCAAAGCTCAGAATTTTAATGGCTCTGACAGTAAAACGACGACAACGATGACGACGATGTCGATGAGAAGTGGAATCGTGTAAAAGAATATCCTTCAAAAGTAGAAGAGATAGAGAGCAAGTCTACAATATTCAAGTGAAGGGTGGAAATAAAGGGGAGATAATTCACGATAAAGCTCAATCTGTGAACGAAATGAATATGAATAATAAACATCAAGTCTGATAATATTCCAGTTCGTTATTCTTCTTCAAGTGCATATCATATTACCTGTGAATCACTTGATTAGTCTTCATCTATATGTCATAATATCGACTCAGTTAGCCATGAACTGGATTCAAACAATGAAACTACATTTTTCAAATCGACTTTTTTCTCAAGATAATTGATAAAAAATTTCCACTCGCTCTCATGGAACTCATACCAATTGCGTGCCGACAGATTGACATCACATAAGTGCATAATCAAGCTTCAACATAAACATTAATGAACAATTCATTCACTCCCAATTACCTTCTCATACAATTCTATTCGGAGTTCTACACCGTCTTGGCGATTCATCTCTTTACTCTCACACTCTTTCATTTTCTCATCCACTCTTTTATTCGTTTTTTCCACCTCGTTCTTTTTCATCTCACTGACCGAGCTTTTTATATAGCCATATATTCATATATACATACCGCAGTGCACTGGGTCTTCCGCGCTACTTAGCACCACCGCAGAGACACGATCCAAGAGGTAGATAATGAATTACAGAGTGTACAAAAGACGAAAGGAAAAAAAAAAGAAGAGCGGGATAAAAAGAAGATGAGGAGAAAAAATAAAATCTTTCTCTCTGCTCTTCAAATTCAACACCATATAAATAATATATCACGAACATTCTAATAACATCAAAAAGAACATATCCCGGGGTCAAACTTTATCCCCATCATGAGACTTTAGAGCTGACTGGTATATGGGAGAAAGAGATGGCGCGAGAGCCATTTCCCGGTCGATCGCTTCGCCCACGAATGACATTCCCTTCCGGTTGAAGCGCACAGTTCACATGTGTGAGTATCCCAATGTGGATATATGTACGATACTCAACCAACGATTGGAAATCGCGTTGGAGCAAATACGAACGTGAATAGATATATATCACAGCAGTGTGTGAGTGTTTGTATCTATACATACGCCATTCATGTATATGTACATTGACATGGACTGGCTCTCATACACACGCAAAGTTGCATGCGACGAGAGCGATAGGCGTGCGCCATTTCCTCGCCTTCATCCTCTTCTCGTCGCTCACCCTTTCCCTTCTACCAACCCCTATACTTTATATATCGTTGAGTTTATCCGACGAGCCATCGCCACCCTGCCAAAATAATCGAAACTGTAGGGTGAGTGAATGAGTGACTGTGTGAACGAGAGAGAAGGGAGCAGGTTGGTAGAATCCTTTATATGTGTATAAACCCCCTGGTATATACGCATTTGTCATTGAGACTTGACGAATCCATCATTGCCATCCGAAAGTTTTTCAACAAATTGATCGGACTATCGATATACAATGCCATAACTCATCCCCTCTAGCGTTATTATGAATAATGACATTACGTACATTTGATTGATTAAATCACATGAAACATACCATTGTCCGTATCAACATCGAAATTTTGTTTATGAATAATCACTGGGTATTTTATATGTTCATGACCTATTCACGATTGGTGTTTCAATCCAATCCGATAATTCGTGTTTTATATGAATAAATTAGCATTCCATGAAGGGGAAAACGCTATTCTAAACAGAATTGAATCATTAAGAGGGCATGAATATTTGAGAACAATTTAGTAGAGAATACCAAGCTTGTGTGGAGCTGAAGTGGAATGAAGCTGCAGTGAGGATTAATAAACGAACATAATTTCCATTGAAGTTTGTCGATGGGTATTATGTTGAGTAGGTCATAATTGTTGGATTTATATTTTGCACAAAGTGTATGTATATGCAAGGCCTGAAATTGCCAATTGGCAAAACAGTTGAGACGCAAGTCAATAGTGTTTTTGTCACCACTGATAGCTGATAAATATTAGTCCAAGTACTACACAACCATTGTTCTCATTTCGTTGGCTATACAAAGTTGAGAATCGCATGGTGGCGTTGCACGAGAGTTGGCTGCGAATAGCAACCGTGATACGGGGGTTGATGTGGCGCGGAGGATGAAGCAGCACAAGTGCCAGAAAATCCACAAGGGGCGGAGCAAAGTGCCGGTCGATATGAAACACCCCTCAATGAAACAACCACTGCAACCTCTCTCGTTCTCTTTTGCTCTTGCCTGCATTATATACCTCATGTATATACATATATTGGTTCTTCTCTCGCGTCCTTTCTCCAATCTACCTTTCACATCTCTCTCATTCACTCTACTCTCTTCCATTTCATGTTTCCCCATCGGTGGACTTGCGCGCCCCATCTCGCATATTTTCGCGTGCGTTCCGCCCTTGATGCGTATATACGTTTACATCTGCAGACTTATACAACGTAATCCGTCATAACTGCGTGCACTCTGTGGGCGTGGACGTCGAAAACCCCAGAGTTGTCTTCTTTATATATTTTATCTCTACTCAGTCTTAGTCATTTTCCTTTTCCATGATATTCTAGGCGAACAGCATGAAATTTCAGCGGTGCTAATTCTCATATGCCTCTTTTATTCCTTCGTATATGTACTCAGTTGCAGCTAGAAAAATAAATAGCTGCTACCAATTTCATTCATCATCTTGAACAATAACTCAAACTCTCCAACGACATGAGATCTTCAATCTTTGTTCGGTGTTAAATTTTTTTTCGCAATAATATGAGAATATTTTCTGCGTTTCGTTTTTTGTTAATCAAAGGAACTGAACACTAATTCTACGGAAGCCTGGAGGAAAATAGCGAATGGGAAAAACGCGGTGGAAAAAAAATTGTGCTGTTATTTTTTCCATCGTGATTTTTTTGTTTTGCACAGCTTATTAAAACATTCTTCTTCCTCATACCATCATCCCTTTTCACTATATTTCTCTATCGCTTTTTCTCTTTCAACTCGTATACCCCCAGAGAATTTTAATAATCTGTAGAGGGTTCCATAAATGGTCGATAACACGATAGAATACTGAAGAATGAATAAAAAATGAGGGCACAAACAATATAAGAATAAAAGAAGCACGAAGTTATAAATGCTTTGACTGAAGGGTGAATCGTTTACCCTTGCATATGTTTCATTCAAGTTCTTATTATTCAATTAAATTCTCATTTCCGTCCATTATCCTGTCATTATTCGCACTTTAAAAACATGTTCGAAATCATCCAAAATGGCCTATACAAATATAATAAAATTGAACTTCGGACCGTATGTTGCACCTGCGCGTTTTAATCGACTCTTCCTTGCTCATGTTTTTTTTTCCACAAAATCTCCAGCTTCCCACTTCATTCGGTTGAAACAATGATCGTTAATGTGGCGTTGTTGAACATTGTACACATTTCATCCTCATCTAATTCCAATTATATTATGACAAAGTTTCGCAGTAAATTTATCCCAGATAATTTCTCATACCTCACCGTTCTCATGAATGGCAACTTCGTCAGACCCTGAACCCTATAAGGTTACTACAAATGAAAATGTAGGAAACAAAGTAGCAAATTATGCCATGGAAACATGAGAGGAGAGAATTATTTGTACAAATGGAGTGGCATCACTATGCAATCGTTATGTCACATAGATGGGAGTTGACTTCGTCAATCTCTCTGCAGAGTTCCACGTCGCTTCACTGCATCATATATTTACTCATTCGCGGGAGTTCCACTCGAACAATCAGAAATTCAACGCTAATACAAATTATTGAATGAGATAGAATATGCGACTCAATCATCATATTCATATTTGATCCATTCACTGTGTTATGAATGTTTGCTCGTATACATATTGGCTATGATGATGAAGCGAATAGAGCATTAATTCCACCAGTAGATATACATTCGCTCACAAATTACAACGACAGAGATGGACTAATAATATATTTTATGTTTAAATGTAGTAGGAATGGCTGTATACGTGTCGGAAGGAGTAAGAGGAATATGTAGAGTAGAGAGGAAACACGAAAACTATATTGTGGTGTGTACCGATAGCCAGCAGAGAGAGAAAATCATATAAAGATTTAATAGTAGCGCGAGAGAGAGAACATGTTTGAGCTATACACAAATGTACAGGCGGCAAGAGCCAACAGAGGGTTCTACTGACCGCCCAGTTCGCTCCGATACAGTGTACGTGTATACGTGTATATATATTTTGGACGCACCTAAATACAGTCCATCCCAACGAGGAACACACACACGAACACAACCCGAGTTATATAGTGCTGTCGTTTCCATGAAATGACCCCGTGGCGCGCAACTATTCACGGTTATACGCATATTCGACACACAATCACTAACGACATATTGATTGTTATTTTGGTTCCATTAGAAAAACCAGCTGAATTGTTTCGATGCGAAAAAAAAATTCATATCGAGAGGTCAGTCTTGTGTGAAAACGAAAAAAAATTCATGCAATATCCTGAATTTGTCGCCTGGTTGAAAAAGTTGAAAGTCATTCGATATTTTATTCTTGTTCATCCAGTCATGAATTGATCATATATGAAACATACTTATAATGAGCCCAAAAAAATATGAATGACCGGGCGAGCTAACTGGTGTCAGCTCTCGACAAAATATTGCGCTAACTGTTCTTCTCATGTCGACTTACCATGTATCAATTTGTGGTTTTTTTACACCACTGTTACCATGACGACGTGAGTCATATTAAACACAGGAATACAGATGAAATTGAAACGATGTTTGCGATCTCGGGAAGTGAAGAAATTGTTGAAAACATACATACGTTTATTGAACTGATAAAATACAACACGACACAAAGAATCTGAGATGTATTGCTGCACAGCCAATCTGCTAACTTTTTTCATCGCTTCGTATATCCCACTTCCTCTTTTTCTCTGTCTGATTCGTGTGCCCTGGAGCGCTTGTAGACCGTTCGTTTAAAGATTACGTTTCTTCGTTTTTTTCATGCTTGCTCTCTTGTTCTTATGCCATCTATTTCTCTCTATCTTTCTTCTTTCTCTGAATCGTTTGCTCTTAGTCGCGCTGCCAATTCCCTTTTGTATTCAATCTCTTTTTCTCTCTTCTGCTGCTTCTCGACTCGATTCCCGCGTCTATTCCACTCGGAAATCCTCCCAAGCGCTCTTTACTCTGTCTTCTTTCCACGTTTGACTCTCACAGTCTGCATTGTCGGATTATTCCGGCGTCTTTCCTCTCATCTCACTTTATCGCTTACATACAAGTATATATCCATAGATATAAATGCTAACTTAACCAGGTCTGACAAAATGCTGCGAGATAAATAAAATGAAAATATTATTGTGCACCACATTTTCAACTTCTGAAACAATTTTCAGTATACTTTACATTAAACATCGAAATAAATTGTTTGTAGATTTATCTGCAAATAGTGATATATATTTTTCTTCATTGTGTATTTTGTGCTGAACCCAACCCAAGGGACTCTCAATATATCGGAGTAGTTTTGTTCGTTCCACAAGGCTTTAGCCACTAAACCCTGGCTCTCTATATATATGTATAGGATCACGTGCGCCTCGTACACAGATACGTAGAGATGTGTCTCTGCAAATCCCCATTCTCCCTACTTCTTCAACGTCCATCCAAAATCAGTCGTTGGAATAGTGTTCACATACAAATCAGACACTCTGAGAAATACTACTTCTGCCATTGTTAGTTTATGTTTCCATTTGACTCCTCGGCTTTCATTGGCATTCACATGTTTCACGGAAAGGTGTTCGCCTTTATTATCCTTTTGTCGGAATTTCCAATGTTTAATCTTCTGCTAATCACTCCAACTAGAATGTTCATTTATTCAGTCCAATTCTGGAACATGACACCTCCATTTGAACTTTTGTGTGGATATTTCAATATTAGTGAGAACAGTATCGTTTTCTTAGTGGTCGTTTTGTACACCATCATTAATTGCGTTCTCATTTCTTGCATTCACTTTATCAAAGGCTTTATTTTTCTTGTTCTTTCTCCAATATCGCCTCCCTTCAAACTCTGTCGTCATTGGGAAAGACCGCCGCGCGAGATATTAAGTGAGGATACTCTCTTCGAGACTTCAATTTGGCTATGAATCCCGCCCCAATATTGACAGGGGATGAGGAAGTATGTGGCGGGTCGTATAAATAGTGAATGGTGCAGATAAAAAGAAAAAGAGGGAGAGAGGGGAAGCCGGATTCATAACTCAGCTGCGATTTTCACGACTGCTTCCTGCGCTTGCGAATTTCCTTCCAGTTTTAATTAAAACTGCCAGTGACGTTATAATATTTATATATTCATTTTTTTTAGAGCTCCACGCTTTGTTTAACACCAAAATGGCTATCTCAAGTCGAACACAGCACTCCATTATTCCAGACAATAGATCGATTTAACACCCTGTTATTGTTATCGTGCACAATGAAATGTTTGGGTACACTTGAGAGGAAAAAAAGTGTTGAAAATGCCAACTATCCTCGGAAAAGTATAGAATATGTTGTATGTTCAGCATATGGAGAAGAAATGAATGCGGATTGCATTGAGCATGAGAGAAAAATGAAAGAGAGCATAGAAATCTGAAATAAAATTAAAGTATAAAAGGGTATCATAGTGAGAAAAGGGGTGGTGGAGTTGAAAAGAAGTTAAAACGAGATTGACAGAGTGTGAGAGGAAGAGAGTACGAGAGGTATAAAAGTTAGTTTTGATGGAGCACTGTTGAAAAGGCAAGGATCTTTAAAGCTATTATTAATAGTAGTTGTAGTAGTGGTAGTGGGGTATAACAAGGGGTGGTCGTTGCGCGAGCGTTTGCCCTCGACACGAGACTTCTCAGCAGTTCATTGTGGCCGCTGTGGGGATGTTGCAACATGGACAGAAATCAACTGAGATAGAATATCAAAGACTGTCAATGGATGAAGTGAGATGAGCGAAATGAGAAAGAAACAAAAATAGTAAATGGTGATAAAAAAAAAGTTCACGCGAGGGTGAGTTGGTGAGGGGTGAGTGCGGAAGAACCAACAGGAGCTAAAACAGCTGAGTAAGGGCGGGAAGGAGTATTATTCTTCCCGGCTGGGATTCATTCTATAGAAATATATATGTATATACATTCACGAATGTGTGTGAGTGTGTGTGTGTGTGTGTCGAATATGTAGTGTGTTTATGGCATTAGGTAGATCCTGATGCGCTCCAGTCCTTCTCCATTCTCCTGATTCTCTATTGTTCGTAATGTTTAATCGTCGAGCCATAAAATAAATTCATGGGGGAAAAAAGGACAAAAGTACATGGTATATAATACCTACTATACATGTTACAACCACTTTCAATTTCATATTTCCCAAATCGACTGCCTGTAATACCTTCCACTCTCCATCACCCTTTTTAAGATAATTCTATTAACAGACATAGGAAATATGTTTAACGCTTCATATAATAAAATTAAATTCTCAGTAAATACTCGACACTCTACGGGAGACTGGTTAAATATTTTGTCAATGGTATCATATTTGAAATATATTTTCGACATTACTCGTTGAGAACACTTTAACTAGTTAAGATAAATGATATGGAACTTTTCAAATATCTTTTAAAATACGGTGGTCATTGGTTTTTGTGGCATCTGGTGCCAACAATTCGGTCGTTGCTTGAGGGAGGAGAGGAATAGAATGGGGGAGTGAAATAATGAAAAAGAAATGGGCGAAGAAACGGGAACGCGGTATAGGAAAAAAAAAACAAAGTTCAATATCGATTCGAACATGTGCGAGGAAAATTGGGACACTCTGGGAAGAACAACGAAATAAAAAAAAAACAAAAATTGTCTGGCATGTCAGCCATTTCGTGATAGTTCTCGTGTACAGTGTCTCTTAAATGGCAGAGTTTGATAGAGTGCCACAGATGGCGCCACATTAAATTTTTCTTTCGATTCTCCCCGCTCGTAAATGACTTGCAATAAGTCTGTTGCATTACTCTGAGTGCTGTTGTTAAATAGAGTGACGAGTTTTGTTTGAAAATGGTTAACAATCGAGAGTGAGAGCGGGATGGAGGAAGCAATAAATAATAAAGAGAAAAAGCGCATCTAATTGCCACCCCACGATGATGTTTGTCACTGAGAAACTCGTCACAGAGATCTTACGCGCCTGGGCCAGGTCATAGTTGATTTTTTTTCTCTACGGTGTACCGTGTTTTTTTTCTCTTTTTCATTTTATGTTGAGACAGCGGTGGCAGGACTGCGGATATAATACAGGGAGACGAAGTGGATAGAAGGCGTCTTTGTCTCGGAATAAAACTGGCCGCAGGAGAAAAGGCGAAAGCAAGAACGACAGTCGGCTTTGGGGACCTTCTCTCTATCTACTCCGTTCCCTTCTCACTTATTTTGTTCCGTGGAACACGTTGCGTACATATAATACTCTTGGCTCACTGCCTTGAAGGAAGTACCCAGTTTGTATGTATGTGTGTATGTAACATTCTGTCTCTTGGTGTGCTGTTGCAGCGTGTCCGGAAATTGACGATAGCCGCCCACTGTTTTCGCAAATGTAATTCTACGAATTTCAACGATTCTATTTTCAAGATTTATTTATCAATTAGTTAATTTCTTATTTTCCAACTTACTTTATCATATTTTCTTTTACTTCTGTTGCAGAAATTGTGAAATGCCACGACTTCTAATGTTATAAAGTCGGAGAATAAACGTGTCGGGTGTTAATGGTTGCCATAAAACGCAAATGAAGTGGCAGCTTCGCGTTCTTAGGGTGGTGTAGAGGAAAAATCACCAGAAAGTGTGAAGTTAGTCTGTGTAGGAACCTTGCAAGAGGGGCGAAGATAGACGCAGACTCTTTGGCTTTTGTTTTCACCAATGGGGATAAGAGAACCTCCGAACAAAGCACTTGGAAATGGAAAAGAAAGAGTAGGAAAAGAAGTGTGATCAAAGAACAAGTTGGATTGCCGTGTAGTGAATAACCGATGGTACGTGACTGAAAAATAATATACGTAATTGATATTTTTCTTTCTTTATACCTGAGTTGTATGATTTATATTTACGTGCGTCATATCAACAGAATGATTTATGTTTTGAGTATATTTTGATTGGTTCAATCGCGGAAATTCCTAACGACCAAAGTTTAACTATGATAAACAAAATTTCACCTTGGCCATAGTTTCAATTGGTGATTTGATAAAATTCCTGATGCTAATACATTATTGAATCTACAATGATTTTATGATATGATAGTAGAGCGAATCGATGATTTTCCATATTTTTGAAAGAAAGAACAGTGAGAGTGTGGGGAAAAATTGCAATTGTAGTAATGGTGGTGGTATAGTAATACCGTGTTAGCGCTTCTGATGATGCGTAGCACTGAGACAGGCACAGTCGCGTGTTCACAAAGTATCAGCCGCCACCACTCGACCACCCACGCATTTTGCCTCCGTGCGTGGCGGCGGGAGACACGATTTATGCCATAGACCAGCCGCGACTCGTTAGAAGCAACGAGAAAGAGGCGATTAAAGAGATTGAGAAGCAATGCGAGAGCGTGGCGAAATGTGAAGATTGAGGGGAGAGAACGAAACATGGAGAGGAAGGAATAGAAATGTGATGCATGCGCACATTAATATCTACACACTCAAAAATGTTTAAATTGAAATTTCAACACGGAATGATCACAATTTGTAGAGCATTCGTCAAACTCAAGTTACACATGAATTATATAGCATAATGAAGTTCCATCGAATTTTGTGAGAATATTCATTCGTTTACGTCAACACTCCGCCAGTTGAAATTTCAGTAAAACGTTGAGTTCGTGATTTTCTTTTTCTATGAAGTGTGATTGGCCCATTACTTTTCATAATAAATTGTTCTGTTTGCGTAGAAATGGCCACTACGTATCCCACGTGGAATAAACTTGTTATGTGTTTGTTATACACAATCACACTATTTACCTTTGGCTAATGCTATTTATGACAGTTTTGTTGACGTAAAAATGTGATGAAGAGATGAAAAATAACATTGAAAAGCGGCGAGAGAGGCAACGGTGAGTACACAGATGCCTGTATAGGCTAGGGATAGGATGATGAAAAACGAGAGCTCAATCGATCCCTGTGTGAATATGGGAATCGACATTGGAATTGCCAATGGCCTAGGATTGTGCAACCATAAAACGAACGAGATTTTCACCCGGACGTTTTATTTTATTTATTTTTTGTTCTCATATTTATTTTCATGTTCATTTTGTATATATATTACTCGCTCTCTTTCACTCGGTTTAACTATGACGTTTACTCGTTGCATGAAGCGTAAAACCATTCCATGCGGTTCCTATTTCCACTCTCATGCATTCTATGCGACGACGCCCGATGATGTCGAGCGACGTCAAACGCGTGAGAGTTGATAACAATCGATTTTCCATCTGGTGCGCGCCACAGAAAGTGCGGCATGGATGAAGATAAATAAAGCGCGATCTCCCTCGGTATAGGCATGAGGACTTTGATAAATCTTCGAACGAACGCATCCAATAATGATGGATGAGCACATCATTGACTATCATTGGTGACATTTTGAATTGAATAAATGGTTGTTGAACAAATAATTGATTTGATATCCGGTATAAATGCATTCCCACTTACATTTTGTTCATGAAATGAAATTGGTCATGAATTGGAATAATATCACAAATAATAAATGGACGAATCGAAACCCAATCCATTCACCGGTTGAAATTGTGATAGACGAAGTTTTACCTGATTATCAAGTTCGTGAACGAATCAGTGGAATAATTCTTCGACATTGGAATTCACAACGAAAATCTTGTTCGGAATTTATATTTATTGACAAATTTCTCCCCCTGACAAGCTGTCTGCTGCATTGTTCAGGGCTTCACGAATATCCTGAATCATTAAATAGTCATCATTTCGCAACGTTTCGGCAATATTTATTCGACGAGATACGGAAGTAAATGAAATAAAAATACGTTCAGCACGGCAAAGAAGGCGAATATTTAATTGAAAAGTAGTGTGAAAGGTAAAAAAAAAGTAATACATGATACATTAACCCAGAGTAAACGCACCCACCAGAGTTTCGTTCCTGAACGAACGAACGGCCCTGAAGACCGAGGTTATTCGAATATTACCGAGTTCGTCCGAACTAGCCGGAGGCTTGGTGCACATGTGTTTGTGAGCTGTAGCGAGTGCTTTGTGACGCGGCGGTGCAGTGTCCGCGTTTTTTTTTTCTTACAACAAGCAAACTAGGAAAAAAAATAACCAAACTCACTCGTTTTTCTTGAACAATACGTGTATTTTAGAGGTGGAATCAGAACTTGTCAAATACACGCAGCGTGACGAAAATTTCAACTTTATTTCGGGTGTGTCCATCAAGGACCCCGGCATCGTCGTCGCATAGCAGTCGTAGTTGGTCGAAGCTGCTTATCGTCGCGTTGGTATATATACATACACACGTAAACATATACAGATATATACACAGGTCGGTAATTCACTACCGACGTTGTGTGTGCGGGAGAAAGGGAGAAAAAACGTTTGCCGTGAATGTACAAGGAAGAGAGAGAAAAAAAGGCAAAGAGAAAGAGAGGCGGAGGAGGTGTACATGTGTGTATTTATGTATGTACATCACTGTATGCATGTGCATGGTTGTACTGTATAGGAGTAATGGAAAGAAGAGAACGCTGGGACGGTGGTGTCCAGTGAGAGAGACAAATGCATGAAAGTGAGATAACGCGTGGAGAATACCGGTCGTCTCTCGGATAAGGACATGCATTGGTGTAAATTCACCAACGAAAGAACCGGCCGCCAGGACAACTCGTCATTTACTTCCATGCATACCACATATATTTATATGAACCATGCGTCATTCCTTTTGTCATAACAATATTAAGTAAACAAATTGTCATCCCATTCGGATGGAATAACGTCAACCCCATAAATATAAACTTTTTGATCATTAAAATAAATTTTTCTTTGTTTTTAGATTTTATGCACTTTTTTCTATCGTTGCGCGTGTGTAGAAATGTCTGTGCGCCGCGTGTAACAAATAAGTGTGCGCGAACATAAAGCAGGAACGGGAAAGAGAGAGAACAGCGGTGGACGCGCCCGCTGTTGGTGAAAAAGGGTGTGCGCGTAAATCCAAAGTCTACGTGAAGTTCGTGTGAACGAATTATCAAATCATTTATCAATGGAAAAATAAATGTGAAACAAACTGTATTGGAAAAATTAATTGTGCGTGTGTGTTCTCATTGTTAATTGCGAATACAGTGGAGCAGTGTTGATGCTCCGTAATATATAAAAGTGTTTTGTGTAAAGGGCAAAGATATCGGAGAGAAGGAAAGATCGCATCCGTCGGCGAATGTCGATTGGATTACACAACAATTTTCGACATACAATAGTGGTTGTGAAGTTAACATCCAGAAAATAAAAAACGTAGTGGATGAATATGTATTTATGTGTCAAGTTTTGTGTGTTTGTGTATGTGTGTGAAAACGAAAAGGAAAAGGAGCAGCAGCGAGAGCAGGTGTAGCTGGAGCCGGTGCTACTGCTCGAGAATCGCCCGCCGCCGCAACATTGCGATCGACACACTGGTATGTAGTTTCCCAGTTCAACCTGATTAGTCTCAACTAATCGCAACTTTATACATTCGTATTCTCTTTGTGTAAATGTCTCCCCACTCCATTTACTCAACGACGAGTTTTTCTTCTGTCCACTTGGATGTGAAGAAAAAGTTTTCTGCTTATTTGTCATATCTTACATTAACGATATATTCGCTTATAAAATTTGCTGAATATCCTGATTGAACCACCCAGTTGAAAATCTGTTTAATAATCTCCAATAAATTATTCTCTTCACACTGGGAATCAATATTGGATTTAATAAGCTGAATGAAGAAAAAAAAACAAGAAGTATTGTGTCACAGTCTATTTTTATTTCAATGTTATTATTTTTATCTTGTGCATATGTGGAGGTGTGTAAGAACTGTGTGTCACTTGAGTCTAGAGGCTACTTATCACCGCAATGTTTGTGGTCGCGATATCATTTCTGCATTCACACGTATTCGGCACTTGGCGTTGACCCATCTGTGTATTTGTGTGTATATATCACAAATATCCGTAGAGACAGTCATATATGTATACGTAGCTTCATAGCAATCGTGTATTATATATGATGTGTAGCTTTTGTCTCACAAAGCACCGTGAACACAATGCGCGTGCGCAAATATACATATACATTTGGATGCACAATCTCAACGGGAGGCTTATACAATTTTTAAAGGGCTTTTCACTTGTAGGCTCGACGTAGAAGGGAACTTTTACTGCACGTCCTCGTTTCCCTTTGAGCTCTGACTCTCGCTGGGTATGACACCCATATGTATATTCATATACACACATACAAAATATGAGTGTGTACACACGCTTGTATATATAATACATCATACAAACAGAATATTGTAATGGAAAGTGAAGTTGTCACTCTTTTACTATATATATATACTTATAAAGTTGCGGTGGAGAGTTTTTATTTATGCTCAAATATTCTTTTTTCTTTTCGTACTTGTTCTTTGTATTAACCATTTTATTTTCACATTCTATAGATCAAGTCGACGAGTGAATATTTATCTTTACAGGGCGTTTGTGTTATTCACTTTCCATTTGTAGTTCCATTGAAGCGTTGAGAGGGGGATGAGTGCAGTTGTACATATCGGTTTATATTTTAGCAGTTGATTGCTTATAGAACATAGTCTCTCATGTTTTGTGGTAGAGTATGAAGCCATTGGTACTTATGCTTTCGTGGTTGAACGCATAGTACAATGAATCATTAACGCATGTCTACACAAGCATTATGCGTTCACACAGGCCACTGAGGAAATTATTATCATTTTTATTGAGGAATTTTCATCATGAAATTTTTCATTACCCTATCATATCGCGTCATAGATGAAATTCACGTTAGTCTACAGAGAAAAAGCGCTCGTATTTGATGATGTACTAGAATTCTCGGGTAGTAACAATTCGTAGTCATTATCCATTGAGTGTAAAGTGTCACTTGAATCCATAAATGGAACCTTTAAACATGTTGAGTTGTGATTAATGGCGAGAAACATTTTATTGTCGTCTATGGTGGCGAATGTAATGTTCAAGTAGAGCATTTGACTCTTCCCAATTACTGAGTATGTAAAACATTCTGCCATTGCTCTGCATTAAAATGTCAGTTAACTTAATACTGTTCACAAAGTGCATTTGGCATTGGATATTTCTATGGCATCATTATATGAATTTCCATTGCAATGTCGATACAATCTGCTACTAAAATGTAAACATACTGTTTTTAGGTAGGAAATTTCACCCGTGTGTGTATGACGATGGAATATAAATGTATACACAAGCGAAATATTTTTACAATGTGTGTATCGTATATTTCACATAATAAAATGATATATTGCTCTCTGTAGGGAGTCGAGAGCGCCGCATTTGGTTATGTATGCTCCATCATCTTCTCTCACTTGCGCTCTCCACTTGATTTACCGTTTCGCTTTAGTGCAAGTATGAACTTTCATATATATATGTATACTTATCCCCATTTTTTTCTTTCTTCCACTCCGTCTATTTCGTTTCAGTGCTCACTTTTTCGCCTGTATTTATCCTCTTACTCTAACAAGGAATACCGATGTCAGAGAATATATGCCGCGCGCAACGGTGGTTATAGGGCTTCTGGGTAATCATCTCGAGCGCACGCGCTAATTGGATAACGAACTGCACTCAGAGTGAGTGAGTGAACAAGAGACAGGAAGAGAATAGAATAGCACACGTGAGTTAATCGCGACAAACTGATTTACCCAGAGCGCCAGCGAATCATCAGCCACTCTATTCTTTATGACATTGATATATTCCTACGTCAAAATCGACTTCTAAGGGGGCACAAAATTTTTAACCTCAGCTCGTTTTTTCACAGCGAAAAATGGTCGTGGAAAACCGTTCAAAGGAAGGAATTCATCAGGAAGACGAGTACTATGCAACGCAACAGAGAACACAATTTCAGCCAGCTCAGGAAGCTATACTTTCCGAAGTGCTGGGAAAAACGCAGTGTGTGCAACTGCGTTGGATAGTGCTCGTCTTTCTGATGAAAATGCTTTTTTTTTTGGTGGCTGCCTACGACCATTTTTGGCTGGGGGAAAACGAACATAAGTTATAAATTTTGTGCCCTCCTAGAAGTCGATTTTGGTGCACAAATCCAACAATTCCCCGTTACCGATGGGTGATATACTACAGAACAAAGTGTAATTCGTAGCTCTTGCATTCTCGTGAAGACGAGGCTGATTAATGTTCATGTAAATTGCGACGGAAATTCGCGGATTTAAAGTTGCGCCTTCGAATATGCATTTATACATATACATATGTATACTGATTATGCGGATGTATGCGAATGTGTAGCCGCGCGTGGTTTTCTGTTTGCGGCAAATTAAAGAGTGAAGTAGTGGATGATGTAGAGAGAAAACGACGTTGATCAGAGGAGGGCAAAGCATGTGGCGGGGGAAACTTAATAATGACCCAAGCGCTGACGCAGCGAGTATTTGTGGCATCTCCAGTCAAATTATTTTGTGGCGCGCACCAGAAACATCAACGCCTTCCGTCATATTCTTTTTGTCATTCATCACACCCGGTGCAATCCTTCTCACTTAATAGTTTTGCATTTAATGAAAAAAAAAAAGATATGGAAGTATTATTCAAAATAAACATTGTTTACAAAATTAGAGGAATATTTTTTTGTGTTCTACGACAGTAATTCTGCTGTTTATTAATGCTACTATTCGTGAAACAGCAATTTATCAAAATTCTCGTGACACGTACTTTTAAATTCCATACGAGTGGCAAAAATGGTGGCATGCCCATCACAACACCCACTCAAACATGCACACTCACGCATATGAATATATGCTCATGCGTATGTATATAGAAATATTGTGAACAGCACATACCGACCTCTTTATCGGCACGTGTGCATACATGCACACATACCCACATGAATTACATTCAAATAGAAGAGCGATGTTTTGTCACGCAAGAGAAAACACGTGTGTCATTTTTACATATATGTTTACTCATTTATGCACATGTATAAAATATATCCGACCATTGACTTCAACTCCATTTGTACACGTGGATTGTTCATTATATTCCAATGATATGGCCACTCATATCATTAATTTATAATATTTTCATCGAGAACATTGCATTGTGGAATTATGATTAGAGGAAAAATATCAACAGTACATTTCTCTTTATATTTTTCTTTCGTTGTCGTTTTCTTTTTTTTCTATTTGTAATTGTGTTTGATAATTCTATTTCTCAACTCGAGGGGTGATGTAGTGACATTAATATTAGATGTTGGATGTAATTATTATATCCATAGTACTGCAAACACGCGCACAACAGCATAATGCACTGCACATTCACATGTAAATATACACGGTTATGTGAGCAATTATAAAGTCTGCCTTCTCTCTTTCTTTCTGTCGTTGTACGTCTGCGCGCCATCATCTGGCATCCAATCAACCTTTCGCTAATTGCGCGGGACTATCCTGAGGTTTCTCCATAGCTTGATTATCGGGTCTCGGATGTTTTTCTCCTCCACTCTCTTTCTCCATCTTCCTCAGTCTCGTTTATCGCTGAGTGTAATGTTGAACCCGTATGAAAATCTTTCGACATTGATTATAGCAGGTACAAAGTGTCGTTTTGCATACTTTCATCAATACATGTTACACTTTCTATATGTGGAAATAATTGAAAGGAAAATATTTGGGATATTGGTAAAATTGTGTAAATTATTTGTTCGTATTATTATGTGGTATTGTATTTTATTCTTCTATTCCCTGTTGAATGTACAAATATATTGAGAATTATTTTACCTTGGGGTGATGAAGGACAATCGAACAATCTGACCGCTGTCACGCATTAGTTTTCGGTAAAATATTTAATGTATTCATAATGTTGATAAAATCAACACTAAATCAACAAATCATGTTTTTCATCTCATTACAATAATTCCTTGACATAAAACAAGTTGAAAAAATTTTATTCTTCTCCTTGCCATTCTTATTCCGGTCTTTTTTTCTCGTTTATATTATTAAGTTTTTTTCTTTTCTGACTTGACATCAGTGTTCCCACCTCGTTTTTCTCCCTCGGTGTTCAACGATCGCTCGTGGCACTATCTACCGCATGAATCAGTGAGTTGACTAGGGCGAGCGTGGTATCGTTGGAGCAAGGGTTCTTTTTGCTCAGGAACAAGGGAGAGACATATGCAAGGGGGGTCGATAGCGAGGCATAGGTTGGCTGCACACGAAAGGAGCCAGGAGCTCAGTTCAATCACACACAACGACACAGTCACGAACGGTGAATTTCTGTGTTGGCCAAAAGGCGATGGCGCGCATAAATGTAACGTCCACATAACGCCGTTTGTCGATGTGCGTTACGAAATAGATAAAACACGACGGTGGCGATACGTTCGCGAACGCAAACACCCGCTTATGTATTATTATGTATATGTACCTGTGAAAAATGAGGAAAGAGGTGGAAAATGTGAAATTTTGCATGGATAATGAGTATGCACATTGTTCTGTTAGATAAACATAAATGGAATTGAGTCTAATAGTCATTATGAATATTAGGTTTTGAACAGCTTGCTCATTCGTATGATATTTTTGCTTTTCTCTCTTCTCATTCATATATACATATGAATACATATTTTTTCATGCTGTTCACTGCGTACCAGCTTGTGACGGTGACGTAATGCCTTTCATCAGTTCTTTCTCTCTCCGTCGCCACTCACTGTCACTATATTGTTTGCCTGTTGCCTTGTAAATACAACATAACATGTTCATTTTTGTGTTTATACGCCATATCGCAAATTACGAACGACAAACATTATCAACGTTTATATTTCCTTTTTATTATCATCTCAAATTATATGGGGGGAAATGAATTGTGCTTGTTCATACAAATCCAAATGTACATGCTTGGTTAATGTATCGATAATTGTCGATGGGCTGATATAATTGTTACAAATTAATTAACAAGCTTCGCTATATAGATGAATTGTGATAATGTACAGCATATAATCATGATGCAAAATGTTGGTGCTTTATTCAGGAGAGTGGAAAATGAGGCAAGAATGAATGAGCTAATTCCTATCGTTTAAACTGTTAAACTTGGCAGCGAATTTCATCGAGCAATTCACAATTAATATTTCCATTTAGAATTCCCAAACCCGCAAACTCTTCAACTTGTCAACAGCTTAACTGACATAACGTTATTGTGTTTGTGTTTTGCGTTTAACCTAAAGATTATGTAGATTGTCATCAAGTTTCAAAGTGAAAAAATAATCTCTTAAATGACTCGTAAGGATAAGAAATAAATAATATAATGAAACAAGTGAAATATTGGAACAAACTGATTGGATTGTTTCACAAAGTTCCCTGTGAAATTAGCTTTGCTCGGGTTTTGTATGTACATCCCATTCCAGACTGTACTGAACCGACTCGCTGCTGCACGGAAGCGAAAGAGAACCTGGCAAACATATTGTCCGCATACATACATGTATGCACTCACACAAACTTCAACATATCTATACATCGCCCTCACACTAAATCACCTCATCCCACTATTTCTCCCTGTGTCTCGTCAATTGCGAGATACTCAACGTCACGATCCATTTGGTTTTATTCCCCAAAAGTGTAGGATAGAAGTAACAACACATACCGTCGAAATCTACTACTACCAAATCGTCGCAAGCGCCAAATCCCAAAGATTACGAAGACCTCCAGGCGGCTTTACAGCTCCAACCTAAAGGTACACATCCATATACACAGAATATTCTACAAGTCGTATATATATATATATATATATACACGCAGACAAACGGACATCTATATGTTGTGTATACAGCTCTGCTATAGATGTATACGTATATACCATTGGTTTGGGATCGTGGCAATATTTTCCCAGGCGAGGAATGCCAGGGCTCTACGAGCGAGCGCAAAATGGCTGCCAGTAGGAGAGCGCGATCGACCGTGCGTGCGCTGGGGCCTCAACTCTCTCGTCCTCACTACTACAAATAAAACCCATCCAACTACCTATACTACTACCCACGACTCTTGCGCTTGCTCACCATCATACGCCCTACGGCGCTTCTTCCTTCGTCATTACTCTCTCTCTCTTCCTCTCTCTTTTCCTTCTTCCTCTTTATCCCTCTCTTCCTCTCACCCATACCAACTCTCTAGCCATGTCCTTATTCAACTGCGAGCTGTGTATGCATCTTGGATATACCCTACTCGTCGCGTCGTTTTTCTCTTTTTATTCCATCCACGATTCCCCTTCGTCTTTCTTGCCACTTTTATTTTATACTTGAACACAACTCTCATCTCTTTCCTTCTCTCGTGCCGTCTTTACTTCCCTAATATACATAGCTTGTGTCTCTAGCGACTACACGTACAAACTTCTTTTTCTCGCCATATTCCACGTGATACATGTCACTCGTCTCCTTTTCCGTGTCTATATATCGCACAGCTCTTTCTCACTTCAACCAACCATATTTTCGATTACCTACAATTTTTCTTTTTTTTTCTTTGCTGCCTCTCGCTTCCTCTGGTTTCTCTGCGCGCTCAATGGCGACATGGAAAGGCACACAATTACGAACGTGCCACGTACATCCTCGTGCCAACACATTGCCAACTCCCTCGGGGCAAACAGCATATTGTGTATGTGTTCAGATGTATTTGTGTGTATGAACGTACGTTTGGTTATAAGAACTCATATACATGCACATATACGGCAATGAATCGGCAGATTTTCTGTATATATCCGTGCATATCTATATATTCTATCCACATATGAGTATTAAACCGCAGTCAACATGTTCTTTCGTGTTTTAATGTTGTATACAGCCGTATAAATTGTACATCTATCAATGTATGCACACTCACAAACGGCAACGAGTATTTTCGAATTAGAAATATTATTCATCGTTTAATGTTTATTTTTATGATGGAAACCAACTGATTCATTGGCAATTTAGATCTGTATCAATTTCGATGATCGACGTAATCAGAGAAATGGTTTTTCATGCAACGAAGACGAAATATCGACTAGAACCTCCTTGCTGTATATTTTCTATGTTGAAGCTCTTGCTTTTTTTTTTATCTGTGTATAAAAGTGTGGAGTCGCAGTGAAAATATGCTTTTATATAAGAGCAGTATTGATGCGTATATGAAATTTATGTAGACGTGTTGTTTATGGATGTGTAGGGTGGAAAAGGTGGATGTGTCGAACTCGGTTATATCTCAAGCGTACAGGTAAACTCATGGGAGTGATATGAGTAAATATATTGATGTGCAGGGGTGAATCTCAATAGAATGTGCGAGCGCGCGCTCACGAGACAATCGGACTCCCATAACGCACCGCTACACAACGTATATACACTAATTGTACGGTGTAGCCACTGGTAGAGTTACACTGTCTCGCGCTATGCGCACGCGTTATTGCTCGAGCCATACACAGCCATCAACGAGTCCGATGCGAAGCTCTGCCATTGACGTTCATCGTCCATGCATGGTTACTTGCTATATACACGTTTGTATTATCTGCTATTTATAAGGTGATATTATACATGTATATCTGTATATGGATTTGTATGTCAATTACGTCAGGGTAATTGATATGTTCCATGAATTGTTACTTTGAAATTGTTTCATAGCCTTGCTCCGAAGATTTATAAGAAAGAATTGAAAGGAATATTTGGAGTATTGGAATAGTTATGGTAGATAATGGCGTTGGGTTTTTGTGTTCTCCGTTTATAAAATCAACACGTGATCAATTAATACTTTCTACTAAACGCAGAGTGATATATATGGGTTTGTGCTTATATGTCTATGCTTTGATTGCAATCTGGCAGTTATAAGCGGATAGAAATGCCGGCACTTAATTGCCTTTGATGTATAAATGTGTATGTAGTTATTTCTTCGTTTTTGCGGTTAAAATGTGCATGATTACGCAGATTTATTGATATTTCACACGCAGCCACTGCAAGTTGAATAATGATAATTATTCATTTTTATGTCCATGTGAGTTATTGTATGGTTTTGAATTATGACAATGGGAATGAAAAGCTATTCCGCATAGAGTTTTACGCTGTAGACATGGTGAAAACTAAGTATTGAATGCGAAAAAGGGAAATACATTTTGATTTACGACAATTTAATGTTTGCATTTTGTCAATAGCATATTCCCGTCATTGTAAAACTTCTATTTGTAATTTTTCTAATATACAGACGACGGATGACAAAATCAATTAATTCATGAATGAAAAAGAACGTGAAAAATCCAAAAATAAACTTCGTCGTTAATTAACACTTACTGTGTCTTATAAAATACTTAAATGCTGACACGAATGATTGCACAAACATTTTTCTTTCCTTCCAGTCTGGACATTGGAGTAAGAGTAAAAATAAAGAAATACAACATTGAACCGGCGAAGCAATAAAAAAATTGAATGGGGGAATTGAGGAGTACGCGTTTGTGTGTGCGTCGGTGTATGTCGTCATCGTTGTCGTCGTCGTCAGGTTTTCAATTACATGTTCACGTCAGCTGGAAACCACGAAAGAGCATCGTCACAATTCTTCCCTTTTCTCTCTCCCTCTCTCTCCCTCTTTTTATCTTTTTAGTCATCTCACTCACTCACTCTCATTCTCCTCTTTGAAAAATCTCGGCTTACGGTTTGTATCGATATTACTCGATATATCGATGTCACTGGAGCGACAATTGCCGCCTCAAAAAAAGGCCACGGGCATTTCATTGGGTTCGCAATACATTGTGGGAATAACAAGGGAAACATGTTTCGAATGGGGGAATATAATACATTCACGTATATTTTATAGATAGTTCTTGAGTAATATTCTTTGGAGCTATTTGTCAATGCAAGGTGATACGTTATTGTTTAGTTGTCCCAATAGACCTAGCTCAAGTCAGTCATCTGCCATATTTATTTCATTAGAAAAACCAAGACCCACAACTTCACCAATATATACCTCACATTAACTGTAGTCCAAGTGCTCCGTCTAAGACCCAGGTACACTCATTATTTTCTACAGTAAATATATATCTATATACTTACACAGCCGTTTCGTTCTCTTTGACCGACTCGGGGTATTATATACCTACGCCTCTTTCAATACTCGTTTCCGCTATGCCTTTCGTGTATTTTTTCGTCTCTCTCCTCTCCAGCTTTTTCGCCCACCTACACACTATCTCTCCCCTCTGTAGTTCTTTGCTCGTTTATTTCACCCACAGATAAATATGCCTGAATATATGTGAGCATGTATGTGTTTATATTGAGAAAGAGAGAGAGACCACCGGCTGTGCGATTTACGTCTTATCTTTCTTTCATATCGCACGTGGAGTTTAGGAACTCGAGACAGTAGTAATGGTATTAGTGTTACGTCTACTGTCTTATAACATCACTAATATCATGATGAGTTTATCTGTATGTATGTATGAAACAAATGTGTGGTTTGAACTTCACATTGTACTCATGTGAATGGACATTTCCGGATTGAAAATTAAATTGAAATACCAGTGACAGTTAAGAGTTGCACATTATCAATCACCGTTTAGGCTTTTCCATTTCAGTTGGTAAAACTTCACGTTCCCATTGAAAAATAATTTCCTGTTTTTATCTGTTTCGAAATGATGCACTATTAATGTATAGATATGATAATTTTAGACGGACAAATTCTACCGCGTTTATGTGCTCATATGCTATGGATTTGACGCGCGTGTGTTGACAGAGTGAGTGGTCGAAAACGTTGCATTTGTTCAGTCGAGTTTACCGCACGCGCTTGTACGGGTAAAATATATATTTACCAAGTGGGACTTCGCACGCAATATATACATACGCTATGGTTTGAAATGTGCGTGAACAATAGTTGAATGGTTATTTCTATGATGGGTGATCGTACGATTTATCACCGGAATGATAACCATAACCATTGTAGGTAGCTTCAGTTAATGTCCGTCTGAGAAATCCAATTCTTTTAGAAACTTTTTTTTCTTCTTCAAATCGTTGTTTCTCCTATCGATCGATATTTCTGTCGTATCACCCCCATATTCTTCATTTATTAGCTATGCACAAATAATAGTTTGCCGCTGGAGTGGAGCAAAATCGGAAGGCGTCGGTTCTACTCCGATTGATACGCAAGAATTCTTCAATGAAATGAGCTTTATGTCATTCATATGCACGCGTGATTGTCGCGAGCTGAAAAAATGTATCATATTACGCAAAAACATGTTTCCGGATCGATTCGGTAGAGTTCATCCCTTACAAATACAATGTGTATATATATAGTAGCGTGCGTCTCGTGCTGGCTAACTTGGCTCAATTACTGTATTTACCAGCCACGCTACGTACACTGTAATGTCGTTCCGTTATACTTTCGATCGGTGGCCATGTTAAAAATTGCAAACGCCCCAACGTCATCTTGTAACCGAGCCGTATCATTGAAAATGTCTATTATTTTAGTTAATTTTTTTTTCCGTTCTTTGATCGCGTTTGTGTGAATGTAACTCAGTGCGTCACTGTTTAATCACCTGTTTATGATTTTGATAGGGAAGAATTCATTTGATAAATATGATTCACAATTTCATGAACAAATTATTATGGTTCATCACAATTTTAATGTGAAAATTGAGGGGGGAGGCGGAGAAACTATTGAGGGAAGGATTTTATATGGAAGGAAAAAAGGTTTGTTAAAAGGTCACGATTGTAATTAATAGTCAACGTGACACCTCTGTCAAGAGCTATCAATTTATTTTCTTACAATATCTTCAACGCCATAATTGGTTTGTGACAACTGTGTTTGACAAGATAAATTATTCATGCCTTTTTTGCTGTTACGCCTTTTTTTACTCCTCCCGCCCACAGCATATTATATACATATGTATTCGTCGTAAACAAGAAAATGAAGACAACAATAATGTGGTGTTTTCCCCGGCAGTTTGTGATGAAAATAGAATTGAATCCCTCCCGCGATGCCATGCAACAACACTCGTACAATATGACCACATCACACGCATGGGGAGAGATTATTAGAAAACAAAAGAATCACTCGTTCTCAACGGAATCAACGTATACATTCATAAATTATCAATTTGACATATACACATCGACAAATCAATTTTTTTATCTTCAACAATGTGTCTTATCACTCGTATATATATTTCCTATGAAATTTTTATGTCCGTTATGCGATAATGGAAATAACTTCACGATTGCGTTTTGTATTTAGTGTTTCGTATCATTTTTTTTTCTCCAATTTTTGTCTGCGAGGAATAAAAGTGCACAGGCATAGGAAATTCGTATTTAGTCAGGAGAACTGCGGATAACCCAACAGATGTGAGATTAGGAATGAATTCACTCTGGAGAAAATTTGCATCGAGTTCCCTCTCTTATTCTTTATGTATTTTCAAGTGGAATATTTGGTTTTGTTCAGTGCTTTTGAGCTCTTATTTTTTTTCTCATATACATAATAGATACCTATGTTACATTGTTGTGTCTTGGATCATTTATATACGATAGTTTAAATCAAGATAGTGAGATATATCGAGAGGTGAGCGCCGCTTTGCCGTCGCTTCGCGACGGCGGAACGCACAAAGAGCCATTATATACCATAGTGGAGAGCGCACTTTGCTCTCGCCTTTCGAACGAATCGGTGGGAGGAAGAGGGAGGTAGAGAAAGAGGCAATTTTACGGACTGCCGACACTGTGTGTCGGTATAGAGTCTCTATCACGTCCAAATGGAAACACCTACTTCCATAACGTGACTGTGAGAGATTTTCCCGAGTGAGCACGCGACGTTTGATTCTTACTCTCTTTCTTTCTCACTCATTTTCCTCTTTAACCACTCGTCTACTATATAAATACACCATTCGCTACTCTCGATGCCGGCTACCGTCATATGCGTTCAACACACGGCTGATTTATTCCCGAACGGCCATTATCTCTCGGACTCAACGCGCGCCGCGCGGCAGACGAGAGTAATTATCGTTTACGGAGGGAGATAACCTTCGCGAGTGAAAGCCGCGTACTCTTGGGTCAATTGGATTCCCATCCATGACCTGACGGAATTGTTATTGTTTATTTATTCTTCTGATACATGCTTCTATTGATTTTTTTTCCTCCCGCTTCGATCCATCCATCGGATAGTTGCAAATTTTTTTATCCATCAACAGACACAGCCAATATTCACTTTCATTTCATTTTTTTTTTTTTTTTCCTATTCGATTGTCGTTTCATTTTATTTTATCATCAAGCTGAATTTCTACAGCTGTAAAAAAATTTTCCATTTTCTAGGTATGATGTGTGAATGGTTATTAAAATTAAATACGACACGTTTATTCAAATGATAAAAGTTCGTGTGTGTATACGGGAAGTGTTTGTCTTAGTCAAATGATATCCATATGCATACAATCAGTAATAGTTTATTATCTTGTATGTCAATAGTAATATTACACCTGTCCCAAGTCTATTTTCGTCACTAATGTATAAAACTCTTCAATTATTACGAGTCGGGATCAAACCTTTAATGGCTTATGAATTCATTGATGAAATAGAAAGAAGAGTCTCCAGAAAATGAACACTTGTACGTGCATACAAAATTTTCTGTTAATAGCACAACAAAGTTGCATTCGAAATATTAAATAAATGCGAACATTATATATATATCTTTATCGTACAAATATAGCTGTGAGTGTATGGTTGAATAATTGCCACATCGACCTTTAATCTCAAATAATTATACGACGCAACACTCGGGACTTGTGAACACAATGCGTAAAAGTCCTCAATGCACGATATATTCACTCTGGCATTATCTCTTCTCTTTAATAGTTATTCCCACTAACCTCCTTTGCAAAAGAAGAATAATATTTTTATTATCCTCACCTTATTTTTATTCTGTTTTGTTTATCATCAAGCTGTAAAATTTATTATCAGTAATAACATAATTGTTAACCATTTCAATTGTATGCTCCACTTCAATATATCGTTATCTTTTTGAAACCTTGCAAAATTCATGAAATGATTGTTTTTTCCAAATGTTGCACAACTTCGATAATCAATTACTGCACACAGTAAATAAATGTGTTTATATTCGTTGTGTCTTTTTGCTGATTTTTTCATGGCATTAAGATAGTCATTGGAGTAGGAAGTGAATTATATATATAGATATATTCACGAGTGAGCATACATAGGAACATACTGCAAGGGGAATCAGTCCCTAAACGCCTGGAGTGACGAGAGTCGAGTGATTATCTCGGCACAGGCGAAGTAAGAGGCTAGGGGATATGGAAGGTATGTCGAAAATACATAGAGCAAAGGGAATGCTGTATATGATTGTGTGTTTGTGTGTGTGTGTGTGTGTGTGTGTATGGTACTTCAAGCTGGAGGTATAGGGTGGCAGCGACTATAATGCCGTAAATGTCAGAAGCCGGAGGGGAAACTGCCGAAGAAGGCGCTGAAGTGAGGCAGCCGTCGGTACGGCATTGTACAAGACCGACAGTGAGAGAAAATAACAGAGAAGGAAGACACCAAAAGAAAGAAAACGAATGAAATGTATGTGAGTGAGATGAAAAATAAGAGAAAGGAAGATAGATGGAGAGGGAAAGAGATGAAACAAATACCCAGGCAAAAACCCACGACCTCGCTCCTTTCAATGGCTTCGACAATTAAGACGGAAGTTTATAATAAACGCAGATGTCGTAATTGCTGTGTTTAAAGTTTGCGTGACTTCTTTTTTCATCTGTTGTTTTCTTTATATATTATTATTTTATTTTTTCGTTTCGGATTTTATTTTTTTCCCCTATTTATATGTAGCGGTGAAAAAAATAATATTTTTACTCTCTTGAAATATTACAAATTAAAAATTAAATTTTGAGTGATGAGATATAATACGAGTTGACAGATGGAATTAATCGAGTGAAAGAATACAATTTCACATTTGCTTTTTTGCTAGATGAAGAATTTGGAATGGGAAATTTTAGGGATGGATATTGTGAAGAGAGTGGCATACAAAGCTGCTGTGAAAAAATAACATGCGAAAAGGATATTGTCGAATTTCTGATGTGACATTTGTACGATTGCGATGATATGACTTCGTATGGAAACTTTGTGGGTATTTCTAATATTAAAACTTCTACTGCAGTATAGGAGAAATAATCTTTAAATGATTGTCGTTCCCACTCGACGTACTCAAACTTTACCGTTTGAATGATTATGACAACTCGAATGTTCGAGTATTTTATATTATATTTAGTATATCACATGCTTATGAACACATTTTTTTTTGTCTCAATGTCGTTGTATATCACTCACTTCCCTCGATATTATATGGTGTCGAGGGTTAGAGAGCTTTTTTCTTTTACAAGTTGCGTCTATACACTGCTGTCGCTTGTGTATATATGTTTTAACTGTGGAATTGTATAGTGACTCCACACGTAGGAGGGGTTCGGTAGAGTGGAAAGAGGGAGTGAGTGCACTGAGAAGATTTGGCTGTGTGTAGAGTGAGAGCAAATACGAATAGAGTCAGGCTACATACAAGAGCTGGAAGTGCACGTTTGGATGAAATGAGTAGAAGTGAGGTAGCATGAGTACAAAAGCCGAGGGAAAAAGACAATGCTGGGCGGCAAAAAGAAAGAGAGCGAATGTGGATATAAAGATAGAGACGAAGGGAAAATACAAATGGTTATAAGGGAGATAGTGAGATACAATAGAGCCAATAGAGTGAACAAGGACAGAGAGAATTGGCCTCTGTCGGTTTGAGTCTGCCGACGGAACATAGCAGGTAGAATGGGACGATCGTGTCCAACTCTGTTGGGAGAAATGAGACAGAGTCAGTCGTTCCACAAAACATTGGCGTCGGCATTTCCACGTCTCGTCTCATTCTCATAAAATTATACTCTTCATGAAACTGAAATAACGAACGCATTCAATTTCATATCGTGAAAAAATATATAATGTTGTTGCAAGCATCCACTTCACCAGTCATTCAATCACCCATTATTACTTGTGCAAATAAAAATTGAGAGGATAAAGAGAATAATTGATTTTAGTTTATTCTCTAAATTGGATGCTTGTTACTCATTACTTATTCTATCATTTTGTCGGGATATTTGATGTGGAACGATTCTCATCGTCAAATTCAGCAGCACCACAAGTGGGGGAATGGAATTCCAACAATTTGACGAGAATATAATGTGCTAATGATTGTGAATTATCCTGGATATAATTCATTGTCAGAATTATCCCGGATAATTAACATTTCTAAAATCGTGTAATGCAACGATTGCTATTACTCTATGAAAATTGTCTACAGACATTCTCGATCAAATCAAATGGTAGACGATGATTTACTTTTGAGCGAATAACTCGGGATGATGTGAATGTCGTCTGTCTGCATAGAATTGTTCCAAAAAATCACATGAACACAAAAATTCGTAACTTGGAAATCATAAAGTTCCCATTATTCAATTGTTTGTCGTGTAATTCACAAGTGAATCATCTCATATCGTTCGTACGATTTGAATCAGCTGAATCAATAATTGAATTGATATGTTATATATAAAGAATAAATAAACATTTGGAGAAAATGTTTTAATTAGAAGGATTACAAAAAAAATTATCATCTTGAAGTTTGCAATGGCAAATACTTCTGTGTGTACAACAGACATGTGTGCAAATGAAAGGTCCACAGTGAACTACGCCAATGCAAAGTGTGAGCGCCCATGTACCGGGGCAAAAGTAGTAGTGGGGGAGCCAAGAGCAGCCCACGATGCTACAGTAAACGCCAAGCGGTTGGCCTGGCGGTGGTGTTGTACGAGACGGAGGTGAGAGCTTTTACAAACGATTGTGTCTATTAAAACGACATTTAATTTATAATTGAAATTGAATATCCAACATCCGACGTTATTAATATATGTACAAATATATAAAGTGAATGAATTTGCATCAACAAATTCGAATTAGTGTCTTGTTCGTTAATACTATTATAAATTCAAGAGTTCATCAGTAATTTATCATTTGCGTGGATTTGTTCATGTGTTACGAGTGTATGTATAATAGAAGCTGTGTTATTCCACTCAATGAAATGTGAAGAAATAAAGCGATAAGTGTAAATTCCAAAACTACAGGGTAATATAGATATCTATATAACCGATCATTTTATTCAATTTCTTCCAAATATATTTTTTTTACTCTCCATCGTGTCCAATCGCCAACTCGTGTCGTCGAACCGACTCCTAAACCGTTGTATACGTGTGTTTTCCTTGTGATTCGACATACACATGAAACAGTGTGCGTGCGCGTCACATGTGTGTAAGTGCACAATGTAACGTGCTCGAAATATATGTTCATTTTTTGTAGTGCAAGTGTGTGTTACAGTTGTGACCGTGTGAGTTTATGTGTCGTTTTCAGTTGCTCCAATTGGAGCAATGAGAGTCGTAGACATTCAGTTGTGATTATTACAGCTTCAACCACACATCGATGCAGGAGTTAAAGAAAAATAGGAGAGGTAAAATTGTGTTATGCATACAAATTCATTTGTCCATTCATCAAATATAATTTATTGTTTGTGTTTGTGTGTCAGTTAATGTGTTGGAATCAATCAACAGTTAAGTGAATCAACAAATTACAGAATAAGGGAATGGGAAATAAAAATTTTTTTATACTTGTTCAAGCGTTTGTTTCGTCGACTCGCCACGAGATGGTGGAAGTTGGTGACGTGATTCAGTGAACGCTTCCCGATATCCGGGGCTGGTTCTCTCTACTTCCCGCGTGTCTCTTCGTGTATATCTATATATACATATAGATTGAGGTGTGTGCACAGTTGTGTGTGTGTGTCTGTGTGTGTGTACGTTTGTGTATCGGCGTCTTTATTCATCTCACAGAGTGGCGCATGTGCGCCAGAGCCGACGCGCAACGTGTATATATGTATAATACAGAGGGATAAAATCTCTCAAGGCTCGTTCTCTTACACAAATACACATACATACATGCATATCCAATACAGGAGCAGCAGTGGAATCCGTGTATGCTTCGTGCTATTGGATACACACATATTTCTTGTTCTTCGCCCGTAGGATTATACACATCGGACAAAGGGATATGTAACATGAAGCCACGAGAATACAACTCTCAACGCACATGAAGTTACAGCCGGATTACTTTTGCCGCGCTGTCTGTCGGCATCACTTTTAGGTATGAGAAAAAATACGCGAGATTACTTACTCTGTAATGTACCGCATCAGTTCATCTTTCTCATTCATTCATTTATTTATACGTTTTATGTGTTTGGAATATGAGCAAAGTAGTTCGTGCCTCAATGTCCAGTTCTCTCAAGTATCGTGTGATTGAGTATAATAATCCAACAGTAGATGAAATGTCATCGCTGCTTTCAATTTAATTCTCGCATGCGATATTGTTTGATCTAAAGAATTTCATTTTTGTGTTATTTCCGAGACGGAAAATGTGACTCGAGTGTGAGTTACCAATTTGTAGGATGGTTTTCTGGTTGGTTGGGGTTAATTGACTGATGAGAATTGATGTCCGTTGCTTTTGGATGGCGCATCCTCTCATGCAATGTGCCATTCTTTATTCTTTTATGCTCTCATCGTTTATCAATACTATAAACGAAACGGCTGGAATTTTGTCGGATGATGAAGGCATCGCTGTGAAGAATGTTTGTAGCGATTTATGCGTGCGTGACGTTGTATAGAATTAAAATTGAACTTTAATTATGTCCGGCGAACTTGTTTAGTGCGACAAATTATATACGCTATGGTATATGACAAGCAATAAATAATTAAAACAAAGTGGTCAGTATCACTGCGATCCTGATAATGTCGAATAAACTTAACAGTCTACGATGAACTGGCAATCAAGCAATTCTTGTACACCCTATATATTGTGTATGCGTGCGAATTACGCACACTTTTAGACCGGTTTTATATTTCGTGTTCTTGGCTTTAGCCACGACGCGACCACGATGACGACAACGCGAGACCACGTTCCAGTCGTTTGCCTGCTGCAGGCGCTTGGCAATTATCTACAAGCATACTAAATTCACGAGACACTTTCGTCTCTTAGTCCCTCGCCTCACCTCGCCCTCGCTTCAATTCATTCTACTCGTTTTGTCTCCCTTCTGCAAACTCGACTTATTAACTTGTCTCATTTCTCACCATAGCTTCATTTCATTCCAATTAATTTCAACACCCAATTGATTTTAACAATTTTATCCATGTACAATTGTGATTTTCTGATCATTTATTTATAGATGACAACATGTTTTTTTATTTCGTTTCTCCAATCACATTTTTTTTCGTCTCGTATTCTGCATTCGTGCTTCACATAAACTGGATATCTATACTGGACACCATTCTATATCTCATTGGAATTTCTGATGAGATTGATTTACTCAGTGTGTTGGAGAATTTATCATATTCCTCGTGGATTTTTCACTTTCTGTTGTATTGTGTTTTCATTTTGTGGTGAGAATATTGATGATTATTACATGTGATAGGGTCAATTGAATTCGTAACGATCATCCACAATTCTCAAATGATTTTGTACGTCATGTTGAACTTATCAATATAGGAAGAAAAAAATGGAATGAAAAATATTTGCTCGAGTAACTCTCAGTTGTTCAACGTCGTTCATATCGAAGATAACACATCATATAGCTATTTACCATATGTCGACGGCTGACTGAATATATATATATATAT